>JAQGBJ010000361.1:0-44850 GCA_034698345.1 Sphaeridia pumilis | reverse complement strand
ATTTCACTGTTCTTCCAACTCCCATTTGACCCTCCTTGACTTCGGCGGCAGTTTCTCATACTTTACCTCATCATTCCACCCTGTCCCACCATCTTCAGCATCAACAACATTCATCTTTGTTCTAAAACAATCCAACAAAAGCTACTTTTACTTACTTTAAAATTGCTTGTAAATATATAATCTAAAATTGCGAACTAAAACCTTAACGGGATTCCCATGTATGTGTATCTGTACATACAATTTCCAAGCTCCACCAAGACTTCTTCTAGGCTATTATACGGACGTGTACCTTACATGCACAGCTCCATTTACCAGCATCTAGTTTCGTGTTCTAGTCTGTAATTAAGCCAGGTTGTAATTTGTAACCAACGATACTGTAAACGGCAACTAAACAAGCCATTCAGGCACAACGACTGTAAATACATAAACTTGTAAAATACTTACATTAGACTTGTAGTTTCGTGTCATCCAATATGTTACATGATCACCATTTCTATTGCAAATATTTCTATTTCTACAAACTTAACAATCGTATAAGCATGAGCAATTAACACTGTCGTAAGCTCTGAAGCTCGAAATCCATTTAATTACGTATATAATACATAGAACCCTTCATGTTTTCGCAAGTTACTTTAACCTACCTGGGTTTTATGAATAAGTACAGTAACCAATAGCTGTAAACCGTGCTTTTAACGCGGTGCTTCACGACGCAAGTATTTTGTTGATACACAGGAAACTGACAGTTTTCAAAAGTCTTATAACTTTTGATCGACTCGGGTAAACTTGTTGCAATCCGGTGGTTACAATTTAAATAGTTCCAGATCAGTCTGACAGACACTACAAGAGTGTAGGGTGTACCATATTTTACCGTCGACTGTTGTTTGTAAAACGTTTGTTAAATGTTATCGATAATCTCAACAAGGACGGTGCTTGGGCAAACGTCAAGTTTTAACGAAATCTAGTGTAATACTGTGTAGTAAACCGTGAATGTTTCATAATTTCACTTTTGACTGCTTTTCGAAGAAGTTGTTCTGATATTCTTAAGAATGTACCGTTAGATGGCAATCCCAAAGTCCCAGCGAAACTTCAGCAAGTTGCGTAGTTCGCAAAATGCTGGCGGTTTAACGAACACTCGGCTGTTATTAGTAGATTATGGCTTTAAAGCAAGGCTTGTGGACATACGTATACGCAACAGTCTCATTAATCAAGTGTGTTTTAATTGTAGATTGATGTAAAATACTCAGTTTTCTAGCAAATATGTAGTTTCTTGATGTCATTAGCCACTCAAATTTTGCAATGACCATCGCTGCAGAAATGCATCTGTTGATGATAAAGTTTTCAATGTATTTAGTCCCTTTAGCGTAGATATGAGTTACATGAGCGTGAGCATGTGCGTGATGCTATTTTGATGTAACAAGAATTAAAGTTTTATTTGTGATTTTTGGTTTTTATCTCAAGTCATAATAAAATATACATTTACATTGCGGTTAAACGTCAAAAACATTTATTTCGCCAGCAAATAAAACCAGAACAGTTCAAGCAAACAACCATCAGAAGAATTCACGCTAAAATTTTATCTGGATATAAACATTACGTACCGTTATTTTCAACCGCTGCAAATCTAATATGAATCCAATTCACCAAACAAACCATTCTCACTTACATAATGAGGCAGCGAGAACACATGTATTCGTTGTCACTGATATAAAGTAAATACAGAGTTTTAACAGAACCAATTTCACACTGAGCTTACGAGCAAGAAAGGTCCATCAAGGGCACAAATGTACAATGTTTTTTGGACAAGTAAGATTTTTCACTATTATTAAGTTTGTGTTTATGAAGTCTGCACAAACGCTATCCTGCATTTAATGCCACTATTTATACCTGATAATATTTTCCTGACAGTTACAACAGCGCCCTCTATTTATATCAAGCACAAGCTTTTCACTTGTTCCTACACAAGCGACAGATGCTTTCTCTAACATTTAACATCGACAGTGTGCTAAGAAGCGGCACTAAAATAGTTAAATTCACACTATCTCTTCGTACAGTTTAGTAACAATAACACCAGCACTAACAGTTATGATGACGCAAATCACTACAATTTCCTGATGTTTACATTACAGTCACAAGTTGAGTTTACATTTTACAAACACACACCAAAGAGCTCAATTCAAGAATATTACAGCATTTAAATATCCAACTCCAACCAAAAGCATAATTTCGAGTTTATACTTACATTATCGTATTATTACTTTAAATCAAAATGCTACAGGTGAAGGTGAGGTGAGCATAGGGTAACTTCATTGTAAAGGACTGAGAGAAGCCAAGGGGCATAGACCAATGTCGAAGCTATTTTTCACTGTCTAGAAGAAGCAACGTGACAACATCCATAAAAAGCCTCTGTAGACTACGAGGGTCAATCGCTCATGACCTGAGGCGTGTTGACCCGCTACTACTACATTAGGTAATTTATGTGACAATCCAATTGTTCATTAGAATCTGTAGAAAAATCGACCACAGTAGCCTTGTGACCTTGGATGACTATACAAAGTGAGTAACTAGAAACTACTTGTACATTCTAGATTCTAGTAGAATACAATCACACTCTCGAATCACACAAACATACCTTGGGTGTTCAAATTTTCCCTATCACGACCATACCATTAAAGCTGCAGAATCAAGTACAAAACATTCATCAGAGACAAAAATCTCCTAAAACATTATCTTTTCTATTTACAAACATTTATAAAATAGAGTTTCTTTCACTTAAACTATATGATTAGTTCAGTTTTTCACTAACTAACAAGCGCAACTGTTTCCCAACTTGACACTCTCTTTTGTAAGCTGCCGAGTATCTTGTAGTCCATAAGAAAGACTTGAACACTTTGTGAACTTATAAAGTACACATTGATATTACAATTATATAAAAGTATTGTACACCAAAAGCCGAAGCTGCAAGTTTGTGGAACAAACTTTCAAGATTCGATACATACAAGCGGCTTGAAAAGCCCAGGAAGGTGTGTGCACAACACAAACTTCAAGGAAACACAATGGTTTCCGTCTGAAAGACCAGTGGTTGCATTAGCTTTCGCCATTGCTAATGCTCACGACATCTAAAAGTGGTAGTCCCACTTCAGCGGATACACTGTTTCTAATAGATATACAAATATTAACCGTTGATCAAAACGAGTTTTATAGTCTAAATCTAAATGTTCTAATTCTACGGGTTGAAACAATTATTATTTCAGTCCACATACAGTTTCCAGAGGGTTGGATTCATGGCAACTTGGCAAGTTATCCACTTACCCTTCGCTGTAATTGAACTTTACAAAAATGAGGTTACGTGTTGTAAAGTAATCTGACGCATGTGTGACCATAAAGCAGATCACACATTCAGAATTACCAATGCCTAAATTTACTCCTGTAGAAACATCAATCATTCAACCAAACGCATTCTCGCTCGTCCTGCAAATAAGACTTCATGCAAAATATCCACACCTTAATTAACCAAAGCATGCGACACATAACTTTCACACAGTTTCAGAACAATTCAATCTTACGTCTTGTACGCAGATTTTTTCAAGTTGAGCAGAACTTCAGATTTGAAAGCTAATCATCAAATACACCCGCAAAGGTCAATTCTCAAACGCCTTCAGAAAATGGAATTTACAATTTGAAAACAAGGTCACCCGATCATACTGAAGTAATAGAGAGGAAATAGGAAAGATTTTTTCTACTGCAGTTCTGCAATTTTGTATCGATAACTTTTTTGTGCATAGTGTAAAGGATTTTCAACAAGCTAAAGTGCAGGAGGACACACATTCACATTTTTCCGGGACTTACATACGAGGACACGCTCACGGACACTAAAGGGGTATTCATTAATATTAATTCTGCACTCTCCATGTTTCCATTTTGGAATCATATTCACAACCGTACGCTAAGCTCAATTTCTACAGTTCCTGGAACTAGTCACTCCTGTCAGCTTTCGCTGACTCGTACATACCCATTACAGTTAACTATCAGCCACAACCATAGACTGCATTTACAAGCAAACATACTGTCACAAATATTCGCCACACAACAGGGAGACATTCAACGTTTCCGGCACATATTTACAATAGAGTATATTTCTAAAACCTTTCTTCCAAGCCGATAGAGGGCAGGGGTAACAATCTTGTACATTGGGAACCTGATTCATTTACTCGTTAGAAGATTACTTCGAACTGTTTTACTATTCATATCTCATCTATCCAATTAAGCATGCCCCTGACCTTCCTGAGCTAAATTAAAATGTACTATTTTGTTAACTAGTAATTTTTGCAGCTTTATTAAGTCACGATACTTGACCCCTTTCCCAACTCCGGGCCCCTGTATCTCTAGATTTCCCATGCTCAATGAACATAAGTTGTTACTGATATTGTTGCTGGTAACTTTGATCTCTGCATCCAGACTGCGTCGAAGTTCTCTTCGATCCGCATTTGTTCCAGCGTTCTTGACTGCTGGCCTCACTTGCGTCTGTAAAGTCTGATGTTGTTCTGAATCTGATGCTACACTGCTATTACTAGATGTGGAACCAACGCTTTCAAGCTCCGGTCTTGTTCTTCCATGCAACGCAGTGTATGCAGAAATGGATGGCAGAACATATTCTGCATGAGCCGCTTCGGTGTTCAACAGACATCGGCCTCTTTCGGGCCTCAATCTATCAGATCTTGAAAATCCGTCTGTTGAAGAAGACACGGATGAACCGGTATAAGATACCTTCCGATGTCTCTGTCCTCCTCTGCCCTGGTTGTCTTGATTTCCCGTTGACGCCGACAACTTTACGCGCTTGATACCTCTTAAGCTTAAGTTGGTGTTGGAGCGGGAGATGACGTTGCTGGAAGCCACGGATCCGCTGTGGCTATTTGGCAGAATCGAGCTGAGTGTGACCTCAGATGGGAAACCCTGAGTCAAGGTTTTCGGGGAATTTGAGATCGCAACCTCGAGTAATTGACAAGAGTGCACGTCATTGTCACTTCCACTCGCTTGGTATTTTCGCTTGTTGTTCCCATTTGCCACCGTTGAAGGAACAACATGGAACAGGTTTTCCGGGTCCGTCAACTTTAACAGCTCTGGGTAAATGTACTTGGTAATGGAGGTTGGAATCGGATACTCGCCTTTCACCGTGTAACAAACGGCTGTGACCAAACCCTGTATCAGAAAAAAACTTGGTTTATCCCAACCATTTCCGGTTAGACTGACATTCCTTTTTACTCCAGCCTGATAAATATCCGCTTTACAAAGTGCTGAAATTTGCTCACGCAAGCTTTGTGCTTTCTTTAATTTGATTTCAGTACTTACCAGCAGAGCTGCAGAAATTCCAAAGAAACATTGATTTGCCGGTCCAGCAAAGAAATTATTTCCGTAGAGGATTATCGACAAAATTGTCGTCAAAAGACAAATTGTGATGATCAGCGACCGATTCAGTGTTTTTAATCTATAACAAAAGCAGAGGGTAATTTGTAAACCCGTAAATCATAATGGCCATACCTCTTATGAATACCGCAGTGGATCTGATATGTCGATTCAAGTGAAACCTGCAGGATGCTTGGAAGGGTTGCAAGTTGTGACCTACAGTTGTGCCAATTTTTTTTGAAGTACCAAAACTAAGATACCCGGATGTCCACTGCGGTATTCATTAGAGCTCATCATTGCCCAATCAAGCCATCAAATATTACCTGTAATTTTCGATCTCGAGTTTATCAGGAGGACCGCTGGATATAAGTGTCTTAATTTGAACAGCAGCCTTGCCGTAAAGAAACATGTACATGACGGCAATCAAGGCGACGGTGACCATGACAGTCCAGAAAACTGGTGAATCTTCTCGAAGGACTGAAACTTTTTCAGCGTCTTCTGGGTTCATGTATTGTGTATGAGAAAGCCAAGCGGCTGCCGTCCACAAGGGAAGAACGCAAGGAAGACTGACGGCTGATAAAAGAGTGGTTAACGATACGGAACGAAGCCATGGAAAAAGCTCTAATTGTGTTGATAAAAGTACGTGCAGAGATTTCGTCACTTGGCAGCACAAAGCTATTATCAGAAAGGAACACATCCCAGTTGACACACTAATGGACGACGGATCTCGCTGAAAGCACACAACATTGCATTAACAACAGCATTCCAGCTTGAGTGTGAAACTACTCTTCGCTTTCTCCTTCCGTCCTTTCACCACGAAACAAACTTGTTCTGGCTGACTTTGCGACTGAAACCGTTGCTCATTGCTCCCGTTACTGATAAGCTGGAAAAAATATCAAGAAACACTCACCCGAAGAGACATCATGAGGAGGACGCTGGTGATGATTGTAACGCAAACGATCATCTTGAGGACATACACACTGGTCAGCTGGAATCTGAATCGGACGTGGGCCGTTATGAGCAACATCGGAATGGCGCACAAACTGATGCATGCAATTGACCCAGCAACAACTGACCAATGAAACCGTAATTCGGATACACCCTTTCCCTGTCGGAGCAAAAAAATGAAATCATTATTTCTTTCCTCAGAATGCATTTGACGGAAACTTCTAGCCTCATCGCTTCTTCAAACGGGAATTTGCAGGGCGTGCAAAAGCCTTTTTAGTGGCTTTATCATGTCCAAACTCCGAGACGGTGCTTGAATGTCCATTCGAATAATTCATAAACAAATGCTTCTTGAAAATGTTGTTCTTACCAACATGCCTCGCATGGATCCAAGGAGCGCCTGCAGACTGTGGTTTCCAAACGAATCCAGACGATCACAGCGGCATGTGGCCATGTTGCTGACTAGCCCAATAAATCTGCACGAGTTTTTTCTCCATTTCCATTCTTTGCCCTTTGGATTCAAACCCGCACAAGAAAAATCCAACTTTCCCTCGTTCCAAGCTTCTCCCACACCAGCCTCCACTTGAACTTTGTACTCGAACCGCATCGATGAGGAGCTTCTCTCAGATTCCCCCAAACAGATCAGAGCAATGATGGGCGACACCAACATATCTTCGGCAAACTCGGTCACTTTCCCAAAATGTGACACAGCGCGAGTCAAGTTGCTAAAAATAATCGCCATCAAGTTTGCCGGCTTCGGTTCACCAGTGTCCGTTACATGAATATTTAATCTCTTTGATAACCTTTAAAAATATTCAGAACATTTTGATTATGCCAAATAAAGATTTATTGAGTATCAATAATATCGCATCTTACTTTTCAGGGAAAAAGTACCAGCGATTGAATACATCCTCCCCGGACTGGTTCACATGAATAACCTCTGTTATCAGTTGTGGCGATTTCAATTCCAAAGAAGTATTCGTGAAACTGGGAAGTCTATACATTAGTGAACAATAATTTTTTGAAATAATTTATAGTAATATATATATGCGTTACTGATTCTTACGAGCAATATTCCGTTGAAGCTGAGGTCACTATATTTACTAGAGACAACAGCGACTGGGGGCTAGCGCCAAAATCCTCCATCGCCAACAATTTCATGACGGCTTGCATCAGAAACTGATATCCTTCTTGAATCTGCAAAAAAATTGAAACGGTAACATCGTTGACTTAACAGCACATTAAGACGTAAATTTCCATTCTGCGCTCTTACAGTCTTTTTCTTTTCGTTGTACTTGACGGTATCATTAAGTATTCTGACGATTCCTTCCCCTTCACCGCGATACAGGAAACTTCGACTTTGAAGCCAAGAAGCCAATAGCTGTAAAATATCTTGTCCTCCCGCGGCCACCGCGAACCCCATTTTCAGGAGATGTAGCTACGATCAAAGTTTCAAAATCAACTGGTGTTCAAGCCAGACACAACAAAAATTCTTGTTCCATCAACAACAACTTTTTCAAGCCAGCGTTGAAAAGAGGGGTGAGAACTGCGTGTGTCGGAACTAAACCAACAACCATTTCTTTCGATATAATAAACTTTCTCCCTGTATATTCCCTGACACGCGTTCTATATAGCTATACATACAACATACGCACTTGTAAAACCCACACTTGAAGAAGTTTCAAGAGATTTTCTTCACTTTCTTATCAGCCATC
Organism: Sphaeridia pumilis; assembly: GCA_034698345.1. Classification (NCBI taxonomy): domain Eukaryota; kingdom Metazoa; phylum Arthropoda; class Collembola; order Symphypleona; family Sminthurididae; genus Sphaeridia; species Sphaeridia pumilis. Next base: position 36,790 of record JAQGBJ010000361.1, on the reverse strand, counting down.
ATACGCTTTGAATGTGATTCCGTTTAACCCCCTTCCTTTCTCAATTTTTCATTTTCTTTCTCAAAAGAAAGATTTCCGCTTTACCAAAACTGCAACGCGACAATAGAAGAAAGTGGATCTCATGAGCATATGACAGCTTTCTGCAGCGCCATAAAGAGAATTTTGCTTTATAGTCGTTACCATTTACCTCTGACGTCTTAACTCGCCTTTTCGGTATTTTTCCGTAAACAATATGACATGTGAACTTCAGAGAAATCTAACACCTTATTGTACATTTATTCTTCTTGTCTGACACGTATATCATTGCTCTTTATCCTCAAAAGATATTACTGTTATTAACTAAAGTTCAAAGTTTGAAAACAGCTTTATGTTCTGCAGGGCGTGTTATAGAATTTGTGTTGTTCTCATGAATTTCAATCTCACAGCTTCACATCATATACACCTCTTTTCTTTCTTGATTTGGCATGGCTGAATTGGTATCAAATCCCACACAATAAAACTGTTTGCGTCAAGTTTCTTTTTGTCCAACTTTACCCTTTCATCCCGCTTCGGCTTATAGATTTATTCAGTCAGAATAAACATTCGTTATCTCACAACGCTTCCTTTCAACGCCGCAAGTTTCTGGCTTCAGCAATCCCCACTTTGGATTTACTTGTCAAGACTCACCTGCAAATTGATATCCTTCAATTGGCCAGCAATGCAGCTAGAATAGTCTTGATCTGTCCACTGAGCGTTTGTTTTTCTCAAGATACACTGTCGTCTGGCCCATCCAGTGTATTTTCCCGGGCAGTTGACCACAGCTGTTTCTCCAACCGCCGTCCAAGGCCATGTTATGTCTCTGTCATCGTGTTGGATTCTACACGCCTTGGCATTTACAGAATCCACAACGTGAACTTTAATCTCTCTTTCGGACTTTCCTATACACAAGAACAAACACATAGCTTCAGTTGCGCAATTCCCTTGGTTTGAAATAGTAGAATGTAAAATATATACCAGCAATGTTTTCCGCAGAGCACGCATAAACAGCGGATTTGTCTGCATTCAGAACCCGAAGAATTGAACCCCTTGGATACTCCATCTTTTCGATGACTTGCTTATTTCCGTCTGGAAAAATCAGGGAGCCGTTTCGGAACCACGTGTAGTAGGTTGTTCCGTTGTCGTTTATGACGCTACACATCAGGATGGTGGATGAGTCCTGTTGGAAAAATTAGTCTCGTCAAAGTTTATTGCCTTCGCCAGAACTAAAACTTGATCGACAAATTAATACACTCAACTTTACTTGCTGTTTGACTTTCAAGTTACACGCAAAAGTTAAGCGACTTTTAATGTTTTTGACACGCAATTTAAAAAGTATATTAGCCTTTGCAAATTGCTCTCTTTCAAGACATTTTGGTTCTTGGGAAGGAACAAAATATTTTCATTTTGCGTACGTAAATTACGATTCTGCCCTAAACTTCGTGTTTGTCGGCTACATAAATTCTGTGCATACATACATGGGGGATGCAATACGAAAACAGCGTGTACTTAATCAAGTGGGATTTGGGTGAGCGCGAACAGGCAATTTTGGATTCACTTACTTTCACCAGGGTTAGACTCAAGGGTTCCACTTCGATGATGGGAAACAAGACCACATCGACAGTAACTGTTGCACATTGCTCTTCATCCGTATCCTTCGCCTAGAATCAACAATTTTGCACTTTGCACATAAACATATAATACATAGGCTTCCCCCGCACCCAGCACATATTTACTCGCAGAAGTAAGCAGATAAACCCATCCCAAACCACATGTAATACCAGAAAGCAAGCAAATCAAAGATAATTCCACGATCCGAGGCTGCTGGTTTCCGTTTTCCGGGACCAAATACCACAGTGGCAGAAAACATACACACAACAATAACGTGCTTTCTCCACACTTGCCGGCACTTGATTTGACGCCTGAATTGCCGATAGGGGAATATTTCCTTTCTTCAAGATGAGCAAACAATAAATGATCACGTCAGGCACGTAACGACCTCTCGACCGCTATCAACAAAATTACCGCTACACGGTTTATTCATAAGGGCAACAAAATCCAACGCTTTTCCTCATACTGGCTTCATCTACACATGACTTCGTCTCAACTGCTGATAATACCACAAAATTTTGGCCAGATTTCATCAATATTTGAACCACTTGCTCATCATCTCGTCTTAATAATTAACTATATTCGTTACACATCCTCCATCGAGTAGTCAACAGCAGAGCGTTGATTACCACGATCTATATTACATTTTTACCGGAAACTCCCCAGGGAAAGGAGACCGAACAATATTCTTTCCTCGCCTCTGCTCAAAAAAAGTTATTTCAAAAAACCTTTCCCTACTGTGCTCCCGTCATAAAACTAAAGCTGGACCCAACATGTCATCAACAAATTACCTGGCAAGTGTAAATTCCGCGATCCAGCTTCGAAGCTTGATATATGGTCAGAATGGACATCATTCGGTTGTTCACTCCCCTGGTGTCATCGATGTACAACTGCCTGTTAAAGTATAAAATAAATTCAGCAAACTTTTAAACTTTTCGTTGCGTAGCGAAATTTGTTAACAGCCTTACCTAGTTGCCAATAAGGGCTCAATCGAAATATTATCCTTAAACCACTTCAATTTTACGTTGGGAGATCCTACTGCTTCGCAAGTGATACTGAAGTGGTCATTTTGTTTTATGGTTTTTGTCGACGTTGAAATTGACTGAAAAAAATAAAAAAAAGTGTATGTGTTGCTTCGAATTTTGCGAAAAACCGTATGTCGGTCTCAAAAAAATCTAGAACTTGACAGTTTTGAATTTTTCATGACTTTTTGATTTCGCTCACTGAATTTAATAACCCAAAATTTTGTTCAAAACTCATTCTTTGCTCATCCAGCATGCACTTACTTATCAAGTCATTAAAAGATACATGTGGGACGCTTCATTTCTGTCGACTCTTCAGCTTTGAATTTTATGACTTTTCTGCATATTCTTTGAGGACAACAATAAACGTTACACACGGTAGACAAGCCATATTAAATTACACTCATTCTTTTCTGTTTGAAGCCGAAACTATAGTATTCTTCTCAGTCAGAAACCGTTTCTCTCAATCTTGCTATGAATGCCTGCTCTTGATTCCCGGCAAGGAAACAGAATGCTTCAAAAGTTTCCAAGTTTCAGCTGCAACTGACTCTAGCCCGAAACAACTATAAACAATTGTTGAAAGTGTAGAGACCATAATACTGAAGATTTTGTTCATTTTCCTCAATTTCTTTGAAAACTCGGTGTCTGTACGGGTATGTGTGCGTACGAATGGAGATAACAGGCACAAGATCAGTTTGGGGTTTTGAAATGGGAAACATATTATAAATTCCATACTGTTTCCTCGACTAGTCAAAAGTAAATTTTCTTTCATCTTCAAAAGTGTGCAAAAAGGGTTAACATGGTAAAAGCATTCAAGTTTCTTCGGTTTTCTTGTCCCTGAAACGAGACTCTTCCTTGTAGGGCCACCACTAAACTACTGATATTTTAATAAAACCTGGGGAATTATTATTGTTGCTCGTGCCAAAGTCGGCTTGTTTGTCTCCGTCCTTTCTACCAAAGTTACTTACTCTCCGATGACCTCTTTATGTCATCTTCATTAAAATAAGATCCCCGACAGAATTTCATCTTCATTATCATCAACTTGCTCAAGCGTGTTCATTACCACTCAACCTGCCGTGCAACAATGACAGCAAAATCTGTAAATGCTCGACTGGCAAAATGCCGCTGGTAAATCTCCTCGTTCGGATGAACAATGACTTTTACGCAAGAAAGCTGCAAACAAATATCATTTTGGTGCTCACCTTCAGAACAAGAACTGGATATACTTCAAATTGGAAAGAATCCCCGATGCCATATTTTTCATCGACTCCGATAACCCCTTTGTTGGTTAATTCCAATAGCAAGTCCCTTGCAGCACCTTTGACTTTTTCGTCTTGATAAAACTGGAACGTAAACTCTGATAGATGGCTGAAACACAAAAAGGAAACGGCATTGAAATTAATGCTTAAATATTCCATGTTTGCTTGAAACTATTGCTGAAAACTGTATCAACGAGTTCAAAGAAACAGGCCATACGGCATTCAACAATTATTTATGTTTTCAATTCCCAACAAATTGCGCATACTAATGAAAACAAAACACAATTTTTCCGATAGCGATTCAACAAACAGCCACCAGAACTTGTTTGGTGGTATATTTTGAGCGTGGCGGAAGCCGTAGCGAACATCAACTGCTCCACTTTCTTGTGTGTGTAGTGTAGTGGCAGGAATATATAAATAACATGAAACAGCTCCGGAATAAATAAGCGGGCAACTGAAAAGAATCGGGACAACGTTCCCCTCCAGCGCTTTTCTTATGGACATGATATAAAGTGGTGGGGAAGTAAGACGCTTTGCAAATCTTGTCTAACCTTGTAAAAATAAGAAGATTCGGGGAGAGACGAGAAAGATTGTCATACGTCAAGCCAAGGACGTGAACATATATGAAATGCAAGGAGGCATAAAAAGCAAAGATAAAATACCAATTTGAAAAACTTCTCATTACCCGACTGAAGTAATAGAAACTTTTCTGACTTGAATCGCTTTATTCAGTTTCTCCACAATGCTCTTCTCCAGGTCGCTTAATACACTCAGCTCCTGTGTGTCTGTAGGCTTTGCACCGTTGTTCCATGGTACCAGCGTTTTGTTCGTTAACTTCAATGTTGCCTCATACAAGACCCAATCTGGAAGCAAAATTTGAACATAATTTTCGATAATCCTCAATTCTCAAAATTCAGCTACAAACCGTCCACAAGTTGAGCGTTCCTTTAAAGTCGCTACTAGCTACTACCACCTTCATGCCTGGGAAATATCTAATGAAGCGCTTGTTTCATAAAGGCCTCCATCGAATAATAATTCATCGTTCACTTCTTTAACCACATCAAGCTCCAGCTTCCTTACGCTATTTTAAACCGGAAAGAAAATTCAAGTTTACTTTACCTTTGGGATCCATTCGCCCGTTGTGGCAAGAACAAGGCCGGTTAAGCGTGCCATTAGCTGAACACAAGTCGCGACAGTCTGGCCCAGGACATACTGAAACATACATAAGACGACACATGAAGCGAGAAGACCAGTTCATCCGAAATATCCATAAGCTTTCTGCTCCGATTAAGTTGAGCCTCCCTTCCAGACTTTATTGTTTCCAAAAAAACTTTTGCTTCGAACGCCCTTAATCACAGAAATCTGCTCGACTAATTTTTATTGCACACCGTTCATATTCTTTGTGACCTCTTTATTAAACCAAGTCCGTACCGCTGGGCCAGGTGTAAGCTCTTCCAGTTGCTAGGTTGCAAATATCAAGCTCAAGATTCTCAACATACCGTGTCCGTTCTGCCTAAGCCGCCGCATTACCAAATGACAAAATCGGATTATTCTACTGTTCCGACGATAACCCTGCATGTTTGTGCAAGCTTTTTTCTAGTAAAACTCTCAAAGCGAGTATTTGTTGCTTAGATTTATTTCGTTTTGGGACAGTGAATGAGACATTTTTGTGTCTTCACCAAGTTTCCTATTCTTGACACTCCCATTCAACACTGTCAAGCGAAGACGCCATTCACACAAAAGGTTAAAAACGATTTTCTTCTCAACAACAGCTCCCTTCATTTTTTCGCATTTACTACCCCTCTTTTAGGTTCATTCCAATTTTTACGTTCCAGAACCATGCCCTTTTAAACCGCTTCAAACTTCATTAAATGCCACAGCATTAAAGTGAAGCGCTTTACAGACAAGGCTACGGTCGCAGACACTCGATTCACACGTAATGAGAACCACCTTTTACAGCTGACAATAAAGTGCAAAAATTCATCTTCTCACCCACTTGTAGACGCAGACTCTTCCATTTCAATCTTCCTTCAGCATGAAAATAGTTAGTTGCCTTTACACGCAATTGTGTTGCTCAACTTTCTTCCAGCAATAAAAGACCCTTTTGTTTTTGTCTCTTCAAATTATCTCATCTGCTACCTCGCAGAACGCGGACCACACGAAAAACAATTTTTAAACAGTATGACGACTTCAGAAAGCAATTGGTAGCTCAAAGAAGATTTGTACGTGAGTTTATATCTCAATTTCTTAGCGAATTTTATTGTCCCCGATTTGTATAAGCCTAAGCCTAGGGACGCATTCAGCTCAAATGGTTCTTAACACATGTAGCTGTATATATTAAGTTTCTGTATCCATCTGCTCTGGATATGAACATCTCCCACTGAACAAGCAAGCTTATCTTCCGGTTACTACGAAATTTGATGAACATATTTTTCAACTTACGCAACAACCAGGGTAAAATCCTGCATGCAAAATATAATGCAAGCCTGTTGACGTCACAGAGATCTTTTTCTTTGCCAAACAAACAAGAAAGTATATATCCCAAGCTCTTTTGTTGTCTGTCATAACAAATGTCGGCAACATCGGAGCTTTTCCTTGATTCCTTACAACTTCCGAAACCAGCAACACGGACCAACCCCCGCATCAAAGCAACAGCATCTGCTCCTCCATTCATTTCTCCATTTTATTTCTGACCTTACTATGGAAAATGTCAAATATCAACGAGAAATCAGCAAGAATTTTTCACCCCCAATAACAGTCGGACACAGGAAAAGTTGACTATTAACAAGTTACCAGAGTCTGCTTCCTCGATAAATACCTGAAGTTTTTCATCAAACTTGAGATCTGAAAAACAGGTTCAAGTTAAACACCACATGCAAAAAACAAAATATACTCAACTCACACAACTGAAGCTAGTGCCGAAGCTGCTTCATTTGTAATTAAAACTCGACCTTGCCTCAAAAAGCTTTAACACACGAAGCATGTCCAAGTGAAAATTGACAGCCTGAGAGGAAAGCCCTTTGATCACTCTTTACTATTGCCCAAATTTTAATTTGCTTGGTGTCTATCATGTCAAGTTGTGTAATATATTTTTCAGATATCCTCCTCTCACACTTCTTTTGATTTCAACCGCCTAATTCAAAAAACAAAACGGGTCCAAGCTTCTTTTGCTCCTATATATAATTTACTTTGTCTCCCGGAATCGGACTCATTATGAGGGCATGTAAAAGGCAGAATACCTTTGCTTACATCACATGAAAGCTTCTGTCGACAATACGCGGTGGTTGTCCAACAGTTAATTAAATTCTCTGTCTCAACTCATCACCGACATTCCTTCGGTTTGAAATTCCAGATTCTGTCAAAATTTCGTTATTACATCAACCCGAACCGAAAATTCTCTTGGTCTTTGCGGAGCCCAAATAAAATGACCTGGTGTATAACGCAGCAACATCCATGTTCATTTCCTTTTAGGCATGGCAAAAACTTAGTGCTGTAATAGTTGTTGTTCGGTTGATACCTGCGGCGACTGACGATGTAGTCGTCCGCTCCCCACATAACGTTCGTTGAAACTCTTGAGAGCCGTAAATATCAGGTAACAGGTCATAACGTGGAACTTCCGGGGTAACTGTAAGACCATTTATGGACTAGTCTCCTATGAGATTAGCTAAATCAGCGAAATTTTATAGGTCGTAAAATTTATTTTGCAAGCCATGTCGAATCGCCAATTTTCATAAACCTTTGAAACACGTTGGTTGAGTTTTGAGTTGACAGAATCTCACGCGAACTTTGTTTTCAACTGCGTCAGAGCTCAAGCAAAAATAACAAGAAGCCCTAGAATTCTGCGAGGCTCTTGTTCAGGAAATGTACCGCTTATTGCAATTCATTCATCAAGTACAAGCTGCATAACGATTTAAGAGACAACATTTGTGCCTGTACTCCAGTGACTTAGAGTTGTCGCTGACATTGCAGTGAATTTGCAAGATCCAAGTGATTTACACCAGCTGCTGGGACTAACTATAGGAAATGACCTCCTGGGACAAAAGATTAGGGTAAATTGCTTCAGCCTATATTTCATTATGGCAGTGACTCTTGAAAAGCTTCAACAGACAATGTATATTTGTACCGCAGAATCCATTTGTACATGCAAGCTAGGGCTAAAATATATTCTACTTTCTGGCTGAAAGTTTTATCATGGAACAAGAGTAAATGTTAGCCTTCAAATATGTCACGCCAAAGTTCAAGTCAATCTCTAGTTTTCCCATACTTTCTGCTGTTGCTTTGTCACCCTCCATAATGACCTGACTTTTGCGAAAAGAAACCTTTGAATATTGTTTGCACATAAAAATTAACCCCTCCTTGGGTAACGCTCCATAGTTCATTGAGGACACATTAAAAATATTTCTTCTGCAAATTCCAAAATATCAGCGAAACTACTGGAAATCTTACCACGAGGCCACAAATCCACGCACGCGAAATACGACACAAGGTCAAGTTGTGGGAAAGTTAAACAGATACCGTGTTTATTTACGAGCTGGCAACTACTGCTGTTTGCTTTTACTGTCACGTAAAGCGGTTGCGAAAGGGTTCATAACACAAAGTTATGATACCAAAGTAAAATGTACTCTCCCGGACTTCAATCTCACCGAATATATATTTTCAATTTTCTACTTTCAAACTATTCAAACAGCCACTTCCACCTCCCAACGAGAACCCCAATTTCTAAACTTGTTTTCACTATTCTATATGAGCACTCCTCATGAACCACCAACTGACCAACGTCGGTAAATCAACTGGTTCATAAACTGACTGTGAGAAACTTTAAATACCTGTAAGTGTGCTTCTTTCGAGTAGTTCACATTGGGCCCCTTTCCATCCTGGAGGACATGTGCATTTGACCGCCCAACTACCGACGTTCCTGGAACCACAAAAAGAACAAATTATTATCCCGCCGTACAAACCCAAAACAAACTTCACGAATATCATCTGCTCGACATAAAATGAATGTTTTGTAACCCCATTTGATTGTCTACAAGTTGTATCACCAGCAAACAACACGCAAAGTGGTGTCGACGAATTTGTAAAAAGGAAAGAAAGAAACTAGCAGTATACAGACCACACCACGTTATTACGTAGACAAGTTTCCCATTTCCAAGACCCCCTCCGGTAGTTGAGAAAGTCCACAGAGAAACCCACGACATGAGCAAAAACCGAGTTGCTTTGGAAAGACCGGGAGATGCTTATCTTGCAAAAGGCTGACTGACATCACAATAATATCATGTGCTCGCATAAACTTTTGCATTATTTCAGCCACAATATCAACTTTTAGTTGAATGAATAATATTCATTGCAAGGTTGCTCATTGCCCGCAATAATGGACTTAACAGTCCTTTACAGCCCATTTTCTAATTCTTCATCTAAAATACTTTTACTCTTGAATTTTGATCCGCCAAATGATACAGTTGCTCTTGTTCTTTACAAGTTGATAAAAAGAGCACTAGGGAGCCATCAGAGTAAAATTCAGAGCTACTGGGCGACAAGGAAAAATGTGCAATTGTTATAGTCATGAACAACTTTCATCCTTTCTCGAACCATGCTGCCGTCCATGTGGCTTGAAACGGCGAGAGATTTCTTCGTGTATGTACCATAATTGTTTGTTCGGGACACAAAAAGTCTCCGCGGTACACCGATTTTTCCCTTCTTCTTTCCTCGGACCCAACTTGGTTTCTTTTGAAACCCCACAACAACCAAACGCACTATCTTTTGTGGCATCCACAAAAGCAACAGTCGTTTCTAATTCACTGCTTTCAGCAGCCACCGACCGAAACTCGGTCAAACCGTCTGCCTGGCAATCGCTTCTTCTCATGTCGACCCTGATTGCATTAATGTGTTTCTTGAACATTTCTCCGCTTTTCCTCCCTACTTTTCCACTTGCCTGCCCACATTTGTTCAGAGGCGCAAACCGAAGACGGCCACCGTATTTTGGCAACCACTCGGCTATATACAAACAATCACTTTTCACCAGCTTTTTCAACAGTAAAAGATTTTCCTGATCACCGCGATTTTCTCCTTTCCGGTGTATATAACTTGAACAGCTTTCACAGCCTTTCTATTGATAGTTGTAAATATATTATCCACGTGTTCTCTGATCGCTTACTAACCGGTAAGAGCGAAACTCGTTTTGCTAAGGCCACTTCTTCAGCAAACATCAATGCCATGAGTATTGGATAACTTTAAAACGGAGTCTCCCAGTCAAATGGACATCAATCAGGACTAAAGCATATAAAATTTCTAGCTGAAAAGTCGTGTCGTAGTCCATTAGTCTTTAACCTTTTACAAGCGACATAATCTAGGAGTGGTAGAAAACGAAAGAAGTTTGATCCTGGATTGGGGTGTCCACGACTTTAGCACTGCGCCCAATACTGTGTAAGGCAAGTACGGGGCCATAAAAGACTGTTTCTGGAAGCACAGGTATAGTTACGACACAGCTAGAGGACGTAAAATGGGTTGAATTCCTCCGTTGGAAAGCTTTTACTTGCTTGGTCGCATCGGCTCTTATGGTCCAGTACAAGCTTTTCCATTATGCTGACACAACATCTTGCGGAGGATGTTAAGAAAGAGTAAATGTTTACGACTTGGCTCAAGTATCCAAAGTGTTCTCAAATCAAATCACGCTTTTACTCTTCCCATTTCCACTTTAATTCAATTTTACTGCATTAAAAGCACTAATAACGCTAAGAGATTTCGATCACGGAACCATGTCTTCCGTCCGTCCGAGGACATCAACAGATTCCAAATTTAACTTGATCCTGCTCCTCTGTCCCTTATAATCCTGACCTGGATACCGGAAATATTGTTTGCTACCAATATTCCGTCCTAGACTGCTTGACTTGCTCTTTTGCCAACTAAGAAACTTGTTTACAGTTCTCGAAGGCGATTTTACAAGAATCTCTTTGTCTGCGAAACCTAATGCCATGGGCTTATGTCTACAAAAAACTGAGGTTAAGTAGAAGTCTCATTTTTAAAAATCAAATAAAGGTGCCGCCATTCATTATTTGCTGGTAAATTTCTTTCCTAATAAGCCAAGCGCCACAGGAACAGCGAGGAAACGTGATGTCATAAAACCATTTGTCATTTTCCATTTTGTAAGCCATTATACCTGTCTTGAACATATTGGGATTCCATATTACCCCGTTACCAAACTGTAAGGCCAGACTATGGAATTCAAGTGCTTCAGCAACAGGCAATTTCGGATTCCAAACTGGTTGCCACATTTATGCAAAAAAACTTTCAAATATTATGAGGCTGAAGGAACATATACCAATGGCTAAAAATGTATACACTCGGATACCCAGGGAAACCATAATAAATTTCCAAAGGTTTATTGCGCCATAAATCACAAAAATATGAGTTTCCTTGTAACGCTCCTCCAAGCTTCATTCAGAACTGTGTAAGTTCATTCAGTTAAAATCTTTCTCGCATTACCACTCCACGGATTAACCTTCACTGACTTCATTCAGATAACCTACAGTAGAAGCGTAAAAACACTGGCAGAACGTCCGAAATCAAGTCCAGCCCACCTTAATTGCCATCACAAAATCACTGTCCTCCTCATAAAGGACACAATTTCTCATATTATTTTACAAATTCCAAGCTTTTTCTCTGTAATTGGATGTTAATGACTATTAGACGTGATTTATTGCGACGGGAAGGAGAGGGTCGTTTGAGTATTTTGTAAGCGACTTTGTCTAGTTCGGTCGCTTCTATTCCACAATTTCACATGCCACCTGTTAAATACTGAATGGTTAAATAATTGTTGTATCGACAACACTCTGCAGGTAAAACTAGGGTTTTGTAAAACTCTAAAGTTTTGCCCTTGATTTAAAATCGGAAGCAAACATTTGGTTCAAAGACTTCGTTCAAAACTTTTTTCAGGCTATTAAGCAAAAAGCTTGAATTGACATGGAGCTTCAAAAAATGCCAAAGAAGTTGGTAATCTGATTGGTGACGGAGCATGATCAAAGTTGTTGCGTATGCCACCTGATAAAATAGTTTCCAGAATACCATCTGTCATTGTATTGCATAATATCCAAACTATGAATAAGAATGAACGTTGAACGTCTAAACGATCCTGCTATTTCTGTCTACCCGTCGATCACAATCTGTCAAGGTTGAAAGCTAAGATCTCTTATGGCTGCGGCATGACTTTCACTTTAGCATGACCAGACAAGTAATTTAATTCATTCTGATCCCCCAAGCTTTCTTCTTTCGCCCACAGCTTATTCTCACAGTCAGAGAAAGTTTAAAACACGAAACAATTTTCCCTGCTCTCTGATCCCATCATACATTTCGCTAACAATAACATTGTGTTTGACAACCCATTGCGTTTTAGCACTCTCACGGTCATTTCAATGCCACTTTAGCCATTCTTCAAGCTTCCCACCAATATTAGAACATTCTTGAATTCCACTTCCATGAACGCACTTTACATGATTGATGTGTTTGTTTACAGCAACTTTACTAAACAACTGCATTCCGTGTGCACACATTTTGTGCACTTTAGCTACTCAGTACATATTAGCTACCAAGTTAGCAGGTACTACACAAGCAACGAAACCCTTGAAAACAACCCTCTTATTCCTCTGATGAAATGTATCATTAGCATTGATCTCATAATTTGCCCTGGCTATTTTATTAGACCTTGCACCCGGTTAACTTGGCTCACAATGTTGCTCTTGTTTGGAGTAAGGGACAGGCGTTGAGCAACCCAAGTGTTTTCCCTTTCCCTCATTAACAATTCCATTGCAATTAACAAGCACTTTGACTCTGATTATTCTCAAGACTCAAAGCTAACATGACACTTCATAACAACACGTCATTTCTTACAGGATGTTGTATGTTTGTGGCTTCACCCCTTGCATTATCTACTTCTAATTCAACATGAACATTAATTATTTTTTGCAAAAAAACGACTCATCATCCGTCTTGTCGTTTAATCTATCCCAGACAAAACAACCCGACCACATTACTTGAAACTAGCCAACGAATAACCACTGCATGACAGTGAGCCAACTACTGTAAAACTTATCGCTCCGATGGAGAATGTCAAACGCCTCGTTGGCGGTTCACACAACTAAGGAAAACCATCCCTGATGCTATCATATCGTATCACCAGAATAATTTAATCGAGTAACGTACCTGCAAGTTCCTCGAACACAGTATACATCGACGTTCCTCCCGGGGTCGCAGGTCTTACGGTTGTATTCGCAGTACGGTCCTGCAAGCATCACATTTTAAAAAATTGGTTCTTAAAATCCGTCCAGCATTTGTAAAAGACTTGCTTGTTGCATAACTTACCAAAATGTCCAGGGAGGCAGTCACAATAAAATTTCCTGAAAAGTAAAACCATCGTTATAGTGTGAGTTCCTCACAAGCCACCTTGCTTTGTCGATCGGTCAATGTCGAAACGCGTGTTTTATTACCACTAATTCTCCGGCATTTCTGCACCTTGTCACGCATAACTCGACATGTAATTAAGCTACCTCGGGAAACATTTAAAAATTCAGATAAGATATTAGAACAAGGAGATTTTGAGGCGAGAAAGGAAATGGACGCTTGTAATCGCGGGTGCGAAGCTGTCAGAACCGGTTTTCGACGACCAAGCTGCTACGATGGTATCGCCGGCTTCAGCTTACCCTCATATAAATGCAACAAATATACATTTGCGGTCTGACTTTACAACGGTTTACACCTTTGGCTTGTGAACAATTAAAAACCTATTTTTTAATTCTCTGGCTAAATATGAGCGGCCACGAAAGTTGCCAACAAAAATCATAGTCCGTAACGTTAACACCAAACATGAAATCGTAACGGACACGCACAAGGTTTTTCAAAAACTATGAAGACACCTATAAGTTTCACCAGGTAAATATATAACTTTTTAAAAATTCTTCTGGATTACAATCAGTATTTGGACAGGGATTCGAAAAATTGTGTCTTCAGTCTAGCTTGGTTCAGGATCATAAAATAATTCAAGTGGCCTCAAGAACAAAAAACCAATCCAAATTGCCGACGGTGCACCTAAACTGACTGAATTGAGCATATCTATAATTCAATATGCATTTATTCATTGACGCTAATTCAACGCATCCAGACTCCAGACCGCTTAAAATTATATTACCGCCATGTCACATGTACAAATCGACCAAAGAATCACATAGCGCTTCTGGGATACTTACTATCGTTCTTACTGATCCCCATGACCTTTAAACTTCAAAAGTTTTACTCCAAGTCTCCAACTTCCTTTAGTGAGCTGCATATTCGACCCACTCTTGGAAGTGTTGCCGTACTTATGACCACAACAACATAATATTGATATACCTACTGCGGGTCGAATATTCCATCGACGCTATTTATGTCCGCTTCGTCAGAAATGTCTAAAGGTAATATATTTATGGAACATCTGCAGCTCACCTGAAGTCCGAAGTCACTTTGCACCTTCCCGCAAATGAGCAGTTGTACGACGAGCAGGAACTCTTCATCGGCTGTTCTTCACGTACAATTTCATAAGTAATGTTCAATCCGAATTCGTTCAGGTTGTTCTTGACTCGGAAATGGTTTTCGTAGGTTGAGTTGGTGGAGATTTCAATATCCAGCAATCTTTTTTTAGTCTTGTACAGCCTTCCATTCCAAGTTCGAAGAATTGTAGTGTCCTTGTGATGGTCCCAGGATGTGTCGTCATAGGCAGTGAACTTGATTTCTTCCAGGTGGACTTGAGTGAGGTACACGTAGATGATTCGGGGGTACTTGTCGTCGTTAAAGGAAGTTGCGTCGATTGTCCATTTGCAGGTCATCGGAGTATCCAGTTTTTCCGGGTAGTTTGGAGTCTGGATCACCCCTCGCTCGGCAGTCAGAACAGCTGTTCCACATTTTGTTCCTTCCACGAGTTGACTCGCCAATGCAAAAAAAGCTCCGATGACTGCAAAGAATCTTGCAACTTGAGCGCCCTTGCTTCTTTTTGCCAAGGACGGATTGCACAACATAACAACAAAAGAAAAGGTGGGGAGGCCGAGGGGAATTGGGGGCACAAAGGGTTACATGGGTTTGATGATGATGACGGAATTGCAGTTTGATTACATTGCAGAAGCGCTTGTATAATTGTAGCGAAAACAATTATCAATTTTCAATCACTGCGGTGGGGATCTTGCGGACTCGTGGTTCTGGCGAAGTTCCAATTGGCATCGCTGCATTCTTGCCAAACAACTTGAAGAGATTCCCGTCTTGCAATCCGATCGTGTCCTTGTGTCCAGACTCGAGGCCAAATCACCCTTGTTTTGTGTAACTGTACAATGTCCTTGTTGTTTTTCATGTGTTTTTGCAAACTTGTTAGCTGTTCTGTGTCACGAAATTTCGTGGTGGTGAATGACTACTGCCACGGTTATGTGAGCTTGCTCTAGCTTTCCCCTCAACAAGAATGAAATATGACGAGTCGTATCGCATATTCCACCTACGTACGTGATGTCAAATTTTTGTTTCCAATCACACGTTTCTCATTCTATTTGCTCTCATGAGGCTCAAAACAAGGGCATTACTCATGCAAACAAGTATTTCCAGCTTGGGACAAGGCGAGAACAGATACCAGCATTTTCCCACTAGAACTTGATTCTTCAAAACAAGAACTTGTGTTTCCAGGCTCCTAGGCAATATCCAGTCAACTTGGAATGCTGGTCCTTATGCCAAAATTAAGTCTCGGCAGTCGAGTGTGATGATGTTTCTCGGATAAACAAGGTGTTCAGCTGTCGAATCAGAATTATGTCTCCGTGGTGGTGGGCCTAACTAGCGAGGATGGAGCAGCATTAGAAGGAATGGCGGCAAAGGTCGCAGGAAATCATCATACTTGCTAAGCTTGTTTCTGACTCAGTTTCATTCGAGATCACAGATTACCTTGGTAATCTTATTATTACACTTCTGTATCACGCCAACACTCCGATGTCATTAAAAGTCAGGCTTTCGTAGCACTTCTCCATTTTTTTCTCTCGCCACCCTTCACACGACTTCAGCTTTCCATGGCTGGAACGAGCTGTGAATTTTGTCTTCTTTTTCCCCAGTTCGTCCTTGCTTTATCTCTACGGCTTTCTCTCTTCAGCTCCTTCACCAAGTTTTGGGCTTTGCGTGATGTGTGTCTATCATTACCTCTCTATCACGGTGGTCCTCAGTCAGTCCTCAAGACGATACCTGTACAAACAAACACCACACCAATTAATTTAACTTGATAATACGTTATTAAACACATGCACATTTCTCCCACACTTGAAACAACAACACATTTTGGTCGACTTTGGAGCAGACAAACACGATATTTGTGTTGATGTTGCCTCGGACATTTATAAAAGCTGATTTTGGCTTGATCGTTGTCCGAAATCCCCTGTTCATTCAGCCGATGCCACAGTTTACCCAATAGAGCCAATATTAGATATGCATTCCGCGAAAATAAACAAAGGAGAATCGATATAAGAATTGATAGGAGGCATGCGGTGAGTGTCTTTGATTATCCGATGGTTTTTTCTCCATCAGCGTCCCTGCTGCAAGTAACGTCTAGGCGAATTCGAATGAGAAGCACGAACGCAGCCTCAATGACCCGTTTATCCTACACTCTTGATCCTAAAAGATCCACTTAATTTACATGTACTCCGTATATTTTCTTCTTCGCTGATCACAACAGAATTTTCAACCTTTTCTCCATGGCATACATAGCTTGGCTGGCAAGGAGGCAACATTGGAGCATAGTATAGCTATTCATATGAATTTATTCCTCGTCTTCCGCACCCCTCACAACTTTCTTCAAAACTTTGAAACCAACCGTTACCTTACCGCACCATTTCTTTCATCACCAAAAAACACAAGTTTTACTAGAAACAGTACAAAAGCTGATCTTATTTTCCAGCGATTTCCTCGGGAAATTAGTGCTCTACAATTGGCACATTTATCAACAAACACACTCTGTATCTAGTACAAGATATTTTTTTGGAAAATTGACCAGGGGCTTTCAGGTCCTACCGTCACTTGTTACATTTAGAATGCTACGATGCAACTCAAAGGTCCATGTATACATGTATTTGTGGCCCAAGTTTTTTTCGGAAAACCTCTTTTTTAAAGATCTGCAAATAATGAATCACGGATATAATGTGTGGGATTTTGACTAATAGTCATTTGCCAGTAGCAAGTAATGCAAGTTCTGAATTCTCAAGTATGACAATTTGATGTCGGCCTCAAAAAGCGTACCGCAGCTCTGTTTAGCCAATTTGAAGGCTATTTGCACCACTAAATATATTTGGGGCGCCAATGTTGGTGTTCCGTGGTGCTACGCACATTCCATCGTGGGCAGACTGAAGAATATGCAACATGCTTTCCAATTCCACAGGAGATGTGAAGTGCGATCCGTGTTGAATGTGAATGTGGTAATTTAATGAGGTAATACTTGCACAGCCGACGATACTCTTGGCGGATATTCTTCAATCTACCCGTTTCCTCATATTTTACACAATGAACTTTACGTTTCCTGACGTGAATAATTTTTCAACATGAATATAACAACCGGGTTCTGGCAAACGAGAACGAGTGTACACTACCGACGAATTTTTCACCTCCTCATGGTTTTTAGAAAACTAGCAACTTGAAACCCACCCGAAACTGAAAATAACATTAATAGCATTTGTTTTGGGCTTTGAGAAATTTCTAGGGAATGCTCTTGCCGAAATAGCATTGGAATCAAGAATGTTAATGAAACCGGAATTACGAACCAAACTGACACATATGGTATCAGCGCCTCAATCCAAATAATAATTTGACTAGAGAACCACAGCTATTTGATATCGTGTCATCAACATGTCATAAAATGTTCTCGGTTTTAGAGCACAAGATTTTGTTCCTATTCATTAGTTCGCTACTGACTGATTTCTGTGTGCCATATTGTTGTCTCTACACTTCCGAGTCGAAGGAAGGAATTCCTTACCCGAATAAATTTATTCCATGTATTATATAAGCTCTAGCCAAGTTTACATGTATTTTTACCGGATGTGAGCGTTTAAATGCAAAGCTCACACTGACTGAGATATGATCGGAACTTTCGTAATGAATTACACAGGTAATTAAAACAATGGAGTGACTGCCCGGCGCAAGTTAATACATCAAAGAGTTACGGTCAACGACGATGGCTGGCTTCTGTGCTAGACAAAACTCATATTCCTGGTTTCACTCCATCACCAGAAGGTGAGAACTATTCAGCGTGTTTTTATTATGCCTAATAGCGAGTAATTAGGAGAGATGCCAGGTGAATTGAAAAGACGCATAACAATTTGGTGCGGAAACGGAACTGCCAAATCGCGTCTGACAAAAACAACGCATCAAAAGCACATAGGCAGAAAGTTATTGGGATCCTTCGTTCTTTTATGTTTATTGCTCTGCAACTCTTTTGTTTTTCCGCAATGAAAGGTTATGTTCGCAGGAATCAGAGTCGTTCGGCCGAAACTATACACAACAATGAGGATGTTGTTTTCAACGTGTAGTTTTCTTCACTTGTCGTCATTAATTTTAATGGACTTGCGGCTACTGTCTGCCTGACTTCTTTACCTGCGTCCAGCCATAAAATCCCAACTATTAATTCAGAATTAAATTCATTGTACTGAGGAGCAAAACAAGGCAATTTCATGATACAAACACTTTACCCCGTCATAAATTACTTTTGAGAAATTCAGTCAAGCCGCTGTTTAGTTTTCATTTCTTTGAGGACCCAGATTTTCCTGCTTTTTCGTCAGACGAACCTTTTGAACCACCTGCTTTTTCCATCTTTATTTCAGACGGTCGGCTTTCACTTTTAGAAGCTTTAGGAGCATGAGCCAGGAGAGCAGGTGGCAACGAGATGGCAGCTTTGGCCTCCTTGTAATTTTTTTCCAAGTTGTCCAGCAATACTTTGTAGGCCTTTTTTATCTCTTCCACTGTTTTGCCACGCATTTGTTCAATGTCTTTCATTGTATCGGTATACACTTTTGGCGGTAAATTTGGGTACTTTTTCAAAGCGTCTTCAGCAGAACTCTTGAATGTATCCATGTTTTTCTCGTAAGTTTCTTGCGATTGCTTCATCATCGTATCATACGCAATTTTCAGCTGCTCTTTTAAATTGCTGTATTGAGTTTGAAGCTGGTCTTGTAACTGTTTGTTTGCTTGGGCCAGTTGACGCACCATTTCGCTATAGTTCTTCGCGTAGTGACTCTGCAACGCTTCAAAGTTCTTTGCTCCAGATTCAATGAGACCGTTCCATGAATCCATTTGTCCTTTCATACACTCTTGACATGATTTCTTGAAATTCTCTGCCGCTTCTTTGAATCTTTTCTGAGGATCGTCATCTTTGCTCATTCTACAGTACTTGCGAAATTTTTCTGGTACACTAAATGTACCCAAAGTACCAACGGAACAAAATTAAAAACTATAGCCTACAGTTACCAAAACAATACATTACCACTAGCAATTTTGTAAAACACTAATCCCGCTCTTGAGGTTTCCAGGAGAACAGCAAAGCCGGTTTTACAATATTACGAAACTGTAAAAGCAGTTTGATGGAGCACATGGCTTCGATGTTGCAATTTAGGCATTCAGTCATCTTGTCAGAATAATGGCAAGAAGCACCAATTGCGCTCGAAACAGGATACAGCTGACAGTTGCCGCCTATCAAACTCATGCAGCAGGATCTTGTTCGCGAATATTTGGGCTGGAGATGACAAGGGGCTGAACCGCTCCACCTACCCAACTCTACAAGAAACCCTTCCACATTTTCCAAACGAGAAAATAACTATATACATGTATATACAACAATATTTACAGCGCACTTGCCCACTGACTTTTCAACATGAGCTATGAGCAAATTTTTTCTGTTTGCCTTTCCCAAGCACGGATCATAATAGTTCAGGGTTATATTATATTTCGCATTGCTGTAATAATTGCTGTCCTCCATTTTCGCAATTCCGACAAGAAATGCGATTAATGTTGTTGACAGTAAGAATGAGGCCACTTTGGTCGACTATGTTCATGTAAACCTTGTAATTTTACATCATCAATCGAATTTTTCAAAATTAATTTGCAGCTCAACCGGACCGGTATTACAGGATTTTAACTCTCCAATAATACTGTGAAGTAACCCATTCCCATAAAGATTCCTGACAGTTTCCCTCGGATAAGAATTCAGCAAATTAAATACAAATGTAATTGCAATTTCTCTCTTAAACCTGTCTTGGAAATTCTCGCATTAACTAACCGTTAGCTACATAAGACTTGATCAAACAACATTTCCTGAGTCACACCAGCACCTGTTTTCTCAACCTTCGGACCTTTATCCCTAACGATTTCCCCATTTAGAAACTAATAGTTAGTTTTAAAAACTTTAGTTGGATCCGTCTTCTATTCCGTCGACTTCACGGGCATATCTTGTTTTTCGCAAGTATTGAATTGCAGTACGTAATCGAGTCAAGTTTTTGAGAAAAAGTAGCCGCAAATTCTTTAATTTCAAACAGCATTAACAATACATCACTCCAAGTCACTCGTTTGATTTGAAACTCTTTTATTGGAAGCTAGTGCTTTCCTTCACGGTAAATTAGGTCGGTTGAGTGCGAAAGTTGCTTCACAATTATAAGTAGCTGCCACTTGTTAGCTCTTATTCAATTAAACACGAAACGCAAGTGTGTAAAAAAACTTCCACGTACCGTTTCGGGGTTTATAAAAACCCACATTCCCCTCCTGGCAAATTCTCATCAGCGACAATCGGCCAAACTTTTAGCCAGCCAGGTCGCCGTCTTTTTCAGAAGTCACTCCTCGACTACACATAAAAGCTTGCCGAGAGCACCTTAGACAATTAGTTGAAAGAGACGTGGAAGAAAATTTAAACTGGAGCACAGGAAACCTCCTTCCAAATTACCCGATGCATGGAAAGGGTAGGTCGTAAGCCTGCCACAGAAAGCAAAACTTCCAGTCGGCGCTCTATAACCGGAAGAGGGTTCACAATCAAGAAAAATTTCATCACGAACAGAAGGAGAAGAAGAAGAAGGAGCCGCCGTGGAGTCAAAAGTGGGAATATATAAAACCACCGCTTTTCTCTCCAGGCCCGACGCTTCACAGTCGACAAACTTTTATATATTGTCCGGGACAAGCACACAGACACAGAGCACATAAAATTGTTCAAATCCCCTTCAGCTTATATATATCTGTGTGTTTAATTCGGAATTTGGTACAAAAGTCTTGGAGAGACAGCGAGACAGACGGACGGGATCGGGTTTTAGTTGAGGCAGATAAATTTGTGTGACGTGAGTCAGTGGTATCATTTGGGGTGGAATCTCGAATATCTCGACATGACCGAGCCTCACTCATAACTCTCTTGTACAACTTTTCACTCGTATGTAGCAGCGTCCTTTGACTGACAAGTACAAGATGTGGGCAAAAGAGATATTTCGCAAAACACGGCTTCTTCCCTCTTCATCATCCCTATCTTTCACAACCCCCACATCAAGTCCAAAGCTAGCAAAAGCCAACGCCGCGAGTAAAAGGTCACGACCAAATCTTCACACTTTTGATCAACTTATTCTTCATCAACTCGTCCTTCTCTCATTACTCTTTCGCTGCCCGCTTCTCATCTTCTATCTTGATTAAAATCGGATTAAATTCATCCCTCTATTTTCCCATCCTACTTAACCTACCTGCTTCCGTCATTTATTCTTCATTCATCATCACCAATCCCCAACAAAGCCTCGAGCTGTCGCCAGATCAATCTTGATAGTCTCTTTAACCGAGACCTTCTGGACACAAAGAAAATTGTAGATGAGCGAGTCCCGTGAACAAACAGACACGACCATATGTCGTTATCATACAAAAGAAACTCCCACGATACAAAATAAAATATGATGTCACATCAAATGACGGCCAATTACTTCAAGCCTCAAGCAACATTAAATATTCTGCGACAATTAAAATCCGGTATACTAAGCAATAAGATGGTCAGCATAAAATTAGCAAGATTAGTTCTAGTTCTTAAACCCAGTCTTGTTAGTGGCATGAACTTGAGAGCGAGGCCGTGAAGATCATGTCAAAGACGCTAAATATAATTTATTCTAAATTTCAAACAGTTATATGCACGAGTATCTATAGAACCTATTCTTCTTCTACATTCTATTTTCTGCTTTGATGGCTAACAAAAGTTGAGGAGACGTAAAAGTTGAAGAAATGAGCCGCCTTAGGTTTCACTTTACGGCGCTCATCCCTGTTATAGCCGACTCGACAGTCTTTCAGCCTTTCTTTGTCAATGACGAACTCGCCTTTACACCTTTTCCCAGAACAACTAATTTCAAAAAGCCGAAACAAATTCTGCGGGCTCTAGACCATAATGAGATGCTTGAATGACGTCAACTGACGACTAGAATTTCTCTTGAACACCATCACTTTTCGCAAGTTACATCAAATTGCAAGTTAAGTTCGACAGTAGCTAAAATACGGTTATGTCAGAAAGTGTTCCCATAATTTGTCTTATAATTTATCTGGCCAATTCAAATTCAAAACAGCGGGAGACCAAGTATGAGCATCACGCTTTTAGATTTGAGTGGTGAAAATTCTAAAACGGTTTTCTTCTAACTACAAAAACGCTGGTTGTCATTTTACAAAGTTGGCTGTTGGTTACAAGTAGGCTTGGTTTCTAGCTTCATACATAAACTTGAGACTATGCTGCCTCTTCCGAAGATTCGAAACAAAACTTTTACAAACTACTTTGCAATCAAGAAAAAGTAAGATTTTTTAACCCAGATTTAATTTCTTTGGCTCCAAACTTGTAAAATTAACTTCTAACAAGCTCTTCAAGGTTATAAATGCCGTCTTCAAAAACCATGAATACGCACAATATTTGGACACTTTCACATGACCAAACTTCAATGGTGCAAATTTTAAACTCAAATTGAATCTCGTTTCAACTTTTCTACTAGAAAGACAGCAATATTTCATTTACGGTTCTATGAGCCATTGCCAACATGTCCTCCTCATGAATAACGAACGTCAGGGCAAAGGGCGATTCCCACAACAAACTTGTGACTTCATCAAAAAACCTACTTTTTACAATTTCAGCTGCTCAATCGTGCACATTTGCCATCCTGTGCTGTTAGCTGTAACATGGTCCGAAAATAAATTCCCCTTGGCGGAGGCTTTGCATGAACAGAATGTACGCCCAAGATGCATGTGACGAAGCATTGTTGCGCCAACATGTACTCACAAAGTTCCTCAAACATATTGCGTAACAGCCCTGTCATGATCAAACAGTTTCAGAAAGCTATTACGACAGACGACCAACACCTGGCTTTTTCATCGACTTGGTCATCTTGCCGATGGACCTACGCATGCATCCGGAACCACCTCATTGCTTATTGACCACCTTTGCCAAATGGAATTATGCCCTTGTTTTTACTGTACAATTCTTGCATGCATCCTAAGGATGACCATCTGTCATATTTTTGCAACTTCCGCTCCTTAGCAATGGCTTCCGTCGCCAAAAAATTAACTATTAAATACAAATGTTCTGCTTACCGTAATTTTCACCAAGTTGATTGAGTCACTCCTAGAACGGTTGACAGCCGAGAAGTCATTGCCTAGTCGTCATCAGAAGAGCAATTGGTGACATGGGAAGCCGCAAAACTATCGCCGGAAGTTGGCCGCTATCAAAAGTTGAGACTTTTTCCAGTCACCGCCTGATGTGAAACAAATTGCTTTTGGTGTGAAACAAGTTCAAAGAGTCATAGTCACAGCGGTTCTCGGATGAAAACAGTTGCACAACCTCGTTCAACCCTCGTCAGGCCAGGTATCGCTCGTTGCCCCAAGTAGCGTTGTCGTCGCTTGTTGGCGTACTTGTTGTTTGGACGTAACCTGCCGCCGCAAACAACCTCAGCAAGACGCTTCCTTCAAATCCAACTCTTTGACACCATCCGTTGCACTTTTCACTGGAATCAAATTCAAAATTCAAACATTTTCCCTCGACGCCAAGCCTTGTCACATGCAACATGTACAAAACCAATCAGCACAACTTTAGCCGGTCCATCGCTAACCAGAAACACGTCTACTGTAGTGTGAAAGCACCCGCTGAACCTGTACTTACTTTTACTTTTCTCTGCTAAAATACTAAAATACACATTCACTACTACAGCAAACAAAACCTTTCTTCACCCTCTTCGCAAGACAAGCTAAAAGCAAAGTCAAAATTCAGCAGCCAACGCTCCGCTTCCTTAAGCTTGCCTCGACTGACTTCCGATTCATTCTGCTCTCCTTCCATCAGCGGCAACCAAACGCATTGTCTTTCTTATTCACCCTTGTCTGACTTTTAACGCAAGAGAAAGTCGAGAAAAACCTACGCTCACAATTCATGACTGCGGCTGGAAATAAACTGTAAGCGGATGCAATGATCCGTAAATACACTAAATTACCCTCCCGTAAAAATTAGATCGCCCCCAAATCCAGCCACAAAAATCCCCCACCCCCACATTCAACAAACTGCTACTTACCCACTCAAAACTCCTTTTACTTCTTCCTACCATAAGTCCATCACCATTAAACTTTTTACAATTTTCCTCGCTTAATCTCTTCAATAGCTGCTAAACAAAAGTATCCCCACAGGATCCTCCCAATCTACAAAATTACCATCTGGGATCAAGAATTAGGTTAACGCCTGCCTACAAACAACATCAGTCTACTATGCCTAGATATAACTACTTTAAATCGATTATTTCAACAGCCACTTGGATAATCGCTGATAAGGGCATTTGCAATTCAACAGTGTTGGAGGGGCAGGCCGAGACAACAAGCCCAACTTTTAACACACTCTAATGGATTTTGCTTGCAAATAAAAACAATCAGGAGAGAGAATATTATCAAGGGCTAAATTACACCTACCTACCACCGCCACTTGCTCCAAGTGTTTGCCCTCTAATTATAAGTATATGTGATCCAGTAATTATGAGGGTAAACATGAGCCGGAAGCCAGCGCCAAAGAAACCTCGGTGCCTTCATCGTCTACGGTTTCTGCTTTCTCTTGCGGCACTCATCGCCACATGAATAATGATGATGAGCCGTCGTGGGCCCAGTCAAAAGTTGATGCCACAACAACAACAACAACAATAGTTAGCAATATATATTGAAATAAAGCACCAAACCGATTTTGGCGTCGGGGAAAATGTGCTTTCGTCCAACCTGAAACTCGTGCTACAGATCGACCCTCTTTCCAAGACCTCCAAGCCGCGACTGCCGCTTCTACAGCATCGCTGCCACTTTTTCTGACTTGGCTCATCGCGGCGAGGGGAAATCGAATGCCGCCACCGCCGCTGCCACCATCACCACCAGCTCTATATATTCCCGTTCCTTCTTATATATACCTTCTTCTTGCCCTCTTCAAGTCGGCAGTGGATCACAAGAACCTCGTGCTGAGCATTGGAAATGGAAGCCAAACCAAACCGGGACTTTGCAAAAGTCTGGTAAAAGCTTTGTCTGGATCTGATACAGCACTGGCATCGTTCAGCCCCTTGTTGAGCCGCTTCAGTCCGTCGCTTTCTATAGATATGTCTGCGAGCTGTGCATATGTACAGCTCTGACGTCGGCACGAAACAAGACAGCCTTTGGTCGGGGTGGAAGCGAAACGGACTGGGACCTTGTTGCCGGATCTTTTCTGACTGATTCAAAGGCACGACTCGGCTCTGGTCGAGGAATGAGACACAAAAGTCTCTACTATACTGTTTTCTTTTCGCATATCCATAATATATTTCTCTCCCCACCACACAACAAGCCCTGCTGAAAATCCTCCGCACGGACAAACGAAAGCAAACGGAGAAAATGTCCTCTTCATCTGTCACCAGCACAAACAGTCCCCGAATCTACTTTGAATGGAAACGGGAAGCCCCTCTTGTTAGCTCCTGATTTCCCTTGATTCGCGAATCCTTTCTCCACTCACAAAATTTGCTTTTACAACAAAAACACTCGCCAAAAAAACACTTCCGACAAATCTAACTGGATGAAAACAAATACATAATCTTTTTAAGACCTTAAACCCTCTCACTGCTAATATTTGTTTAGGAAGCTTCTGTTATCTCCATTCGAAATTCCAGATGTCCTCCGCAACAACACGATTGTTTCATCACATTGTTTCTAGCAGCTTTCAAACTGTTTTACAAAACCTGACTATATTCAGTCTATACTTTGGAACAACAACAGGACAGACACTGTTCAAAAACAGCTTTTTCCCTCAACTTCGCTGTCCAACTAAAACTGAAAGTCAAATTTTTGTAGCCTCAAAATAATCTAACCTTTATGCTTAATTAAACGTTTCAGAATGTACATCGCTATTCCATAAAATTTCGTGTATTTCCAATGACCAACATTGGTCAGAACATATTACGTATAAAGTATAAAAATTCTTGGCTCTGAATTTCGGTTCTTATTTTAATTGTAATCGGCCATGGGCAAAGTTAACCAATTCGGATTTGTAGAAAAACCAGTACTTGTCAGATCATTATACTGTCAAAGCCTCGTTACTCTCAAAATGGCGTGTGTAGCTGAGCTGGATGGGCCGGCAGAGAGTCTCAAAGTCAATTTAAAAGCGTACTGTATTCTTATACTCTGTCCCTGTCAAACACTTGGAGAAACCCTGTAATTTTTGTTAATACCCTTGTGATACTGTGATGGGGAAATTAATTGCAATCCTTTCCTTCCACTCTTATTCCTTACAAAGAGTTCTTTAGCCAATTTGCAAAACAAGCGTCATACTCAAGAGTATGGAGTGAACAAGACTACGGCTCAACAAGAAGGTTTAATAATGGAGTATCGTCTTGCATAATATATCAGTTACTTATTGTCTTCCACGCCAGGTGTTTGCTGCGGTTCCTCTCACCGGCACGGAAACCTGAAGCCTCTAATTACTCTCCTCTTGATGTCTCTAAATTGCCTTAATCGCTCACATCGCTACATGTACGCCACTTTCAACATACTTTATCCAGCCCGAGCCTCTACATTTCCCGCCTTAATTTTCACTTAAATCACTGTTATGCGCCCGTCAGCCACCAGATTACAGCCTTCCGCACCAAAATTCCACGCCACATAACAAGGTTCTGGTTACAAAAGTTGGATTTACTCGAACGTTTATGCCACTTGATAGTGCCATTAAATTCAAATGCACTTGTCCCTCCACCTAAATGTATATATTTCTCCCTTATGTACCATGTCTATGCATATTTTGTGTACAATCAACCCCAAAACACAAAATTATATCGATAACAACAATTGCATAACTTTTAATGTCTTTCTCTGCCCCGGAAACGCAAAATTGCCGATTAACCTGTAATCAAGTCAGAATCTCTCGCAACAATCGTTTCAACAACGTGGATATTCCGTAACAGCGTCATGAAGACTGATTCAAGTATGTTTTGACAGTTGCATATTAACCGCCCCATTTATGTCTACTTGCCGATATGCACGTTCAAATACACATCTTTATAAAAAGTAAATATTGTGGAATAATCGGGACCCAAACAAGTATTTTCCTTACAAACTCAATAAAAACATCGCAAGGAGCAATTACGTCACCTTGAACCGAATACCTACAGTAAAGATTTACCTATAATATTCCCCCACTATTTTTCTTTGCCAACGTTCTTGTGCGGTTTATCCGGTAAAGTGAATTTTTGCCGGAACAAGGCTCCCTCGGAGCAGATTTTGTTCGCGGATGTGGGGAGTCGGTTGTAAATATTTGGCGATTTAGCAGAGGGAGGACCAGGACTGAGGGAAATGTGCATCACAAGGAATATATTTCGTTAAATAATACTTGGTTCCGAGGTTGATGGGCACGCAAAGGGTTCAAGTATGCAGGGAAAATAGGAAGCGACTGGAGAAGGGTTGCATATTTTGCAAACACACACAACAACAACAACTCAAGTTATTACGATGGACAAAGAGCGGGAAATAGCGTAGGTAAGAAGGCGGTTAGAGAGAAATCGTTTCTCGATTTTATCACACTTACTCGGAAACCGTTTACCAGGGTGTCGTAAACTCTCCGACTAAAAGGCAAAAGGGACAAGCTTTATTTTCTTTTCGATTTTGTTCCCTGCCTCTCAGTCATAACCGAGATTGACGGGCGAGAGCTCTAAAACCAACTCAGTTCACTCCCGCAGCAACGTTCAACTACGCTTTTATGGTTCCACAAAGGACCTTTCTTAGTTATTACGAGCCACCCCTCCATTCACGCCAGTCGCCTTCAAGAAAAAACCGAATTCTTGCGAAACTCGAGACGCAAACAACATTCGCATCCCCTGACGTTTCTTACCTGCCAAGTAATACAAGCAGTACATATGAGTATAAATTTTACTGTTTTCCCCTTGTTTGGCAACATTAACGCAACCGGATAATAATATTTAAACTTGTACCCTGGATTCAGCAATATTACGTAACATTAGCCTCAGCGCTATAACTACTCATTCACTTGAATTTGAAAACTGGAGCCGCGAATCGTGATGTCGCAACCCCTAATCAGTTTCTGCCGGTCCGACCCAGGGTGGGCTGCCACTTGTAAAGTTCTCATTCGGCGAATTACTGTTTTCACACTTCTTTCTCTGATGAGATCTCCAGATGAAAGCGCCAAAAGCTTTCTGTCCCGCCCAGTTAATAACCAATTGAACGCGCTTTTGAACACGAAACACAGTAATCCATAAACAAACTTCAAAGGATTCGCATCGTGTTCAACCCTTACATTTTATAATATGCCTCCTCACTTGCCTCCCTTTAATTTTCCCTCATGAGCAAATTCAAAATACACGTACCGAAATTATTATATAACCTTCAAAGACAATCACCTGAAAAAAACTTGAAAAGAATGAATCATCACCTGTGTTTTGGATCTCACTAATTAAATAAACCACCGACATCCGTCTCGATTGTGCTCAAAATAAAGCCTTGCCTTTTATGTACATACGTATGTTCTACTTCTAACCGCTTGCAGAATAGAAATGCGCATATGACGGAAATAAAACCAGGCCGACACAAGGCAATTTAACCTGGATTAGTTTTTAAAATTGGTAAACAAAGAGCTCACCTTCACCCGGAAAATAACGAAATCTTGCAAATGGAGCAGAATGAAATATTGGCAACTTTGACATGAGCCGTTACACTACACCCTAGTCAATATTAGATGAAGAAATCCCCGCCAGGAAGGCTAGAGGCCGTCCCTTGTTAGAAACCTTGCCACCCACCTCTCTTGCCTTTAATTGCGTTGTCAATCTATTGCCGTCAACGCCGTCTACTAAATGATTCATTCGGGAAATTACTTTACCCTCCTGCCACTACCTTAAATACTACGACGGAAACGCTATGCCAACGAAGGACATACAATTTATATGAAATTCAAAAGGACATGTTTTTCTTATCATAATTTTAGAATTAGATACACTGAAGCTAGTGAGTGAATAATATGTTTTGTAGATATTTCTTGATGCATACACGTTCTGAAGTATCTATTGTGGCCAGAATTAATTCTTCATACCATGACTAGCCCTAATAGAGTCAAGAAACTAAAGAACAGGAAATAAGATTCCTCGCAACTTCAAACTGCTATCCTAAGCTATGGATGTATTTTTGAAGCCTTTTAGTACACGTAACAATGTGAATAGGCAATAAAAATTGTTCCAGGCCCAACCCACATTTTTTCTGTGTCAAATGGCAAAGTCAGCAAATGAGTAAAAATTACTGAGATCGAAGTTCAAGAAAAAGTAGCACGCACAAGGTAACTTGAGAAGGCTGTGTCCAAATATACCCATTGACAAACGTGAGAAGTCGTGCATTTCATTGACACGGCGGGTTAACAGTCGTTCATAGGAAGGCACAAGTAAAATGAACCACAAGGCTTTAGAATCTGAATCAGCTCGGGGCGTACCTAGAAAAATCAATAATTAACCATGTTTGCAGAGTCGGGAATGAATTGCGATCCACCACCACCGTCACCACGAATAGCAAACAAAGTGTGCGAACTATAAATTGCATGAAGGACCGAAGAGCTAAATAAATTACGTCTGTACATTTTTGCAACAAATTCCCCTCTCCATCTTTTCATCCCAGTCATTCATAGTGCACGCAACCCTTACGGGAATCGGTTCACACCGATTGCTTTTCGCAATTTAAGCGACCCCACCAGACTCATATAACGGCACTTCATGTCCCCATCCTCGTTCCATCCTTTCCAACTTGCTTGCTCAGTTCAATTTCAAATGGATGCTGAACAATACGTAGACTTGCCATTTACTCAACATTTTTCCAACTTGAACCCCGAGGCATGCGAAATGTACAAGGGTCGGCCACCGAGGGATAAAAGGACTTTTGCAAATATACCAAAGCTGAATAAAACTGGAATCTCCATTGCTATTTCCTCTTTGTCAAAATATTCACGAGGGAAAAGACCAGCCAGACCACATTAGGCCGTCATCATCATTCGTCATAGCGGCTCTTGCCATTGTCATTATGTCCAATATCTCCCGGCTCCTAAAACTTTACTTCAAATGTTCGAAATATCGGGAGAATTCATTTGCAGCAATTTCATCTGCTTCTTTTCCAATTGGCCTCTTCACTAATATACTGTACTTTCCACAAAGGTCAAACATACGAACCCGGATATCGCAAGAATTATACCTTCCACAGAATTATACTTGGACTTCATTTCATTCTGAATTGTCTAATAACCCTATTTCATGGCATACATTTTATATTTTTCTGCAAGCTAAAAAATGATGGTCCACAATGCTGAGGAAGCAGCGCGCCGCGACCTCTGTCGGCAGTCAATAGCACCAGCAATCTGTTTGGGTTGACGCAAGACTAAAAGATGCGCAACATCAACTGTCGCCTCCGCGGGCTTCGAAGCCTAATGTTTTGAATCAGATGAGATTTCGAAGGGCGCGAAGAGAAACATCAACCAACCGCCAAAATTCTTTGTGAGCCGTTCAACGGACAACTTTAATCTGTCATTCCTTGAGCTCCTGGTCAACAATTCACTTGGTGAACGTTAAGTGTTGACAATTTTAGCCTTGTTGTTGTTAACGTAAATCGGTTGCTACCTGGAATTCGTTCAGCAAATGTGAAATCAGTTTGGAAGAGCTGGTGTTTGCGTGTGAAAATTCAAATTCTTGATATTTTCGAATTTCATTTTACTCTAATTGACCAGCTTACAAATGTCCGATATTGAAGACTTTGCTGCGGTAAGTTTTTTGTCAACTTCTTCTTCAGAATGTTGGAGATCCAGTTCACCAAAGCAGTTGAGACTTATTATAGTAGTTGAATGTTAATTTGCAATTTTTGTAATTGACTTTCAGGACGTTCTGGAACGTGCCAAAGCAAGGAGCAAAGTATTGAAAGGAAATGTGGGAAAATCTGAGAGCCTCAAAGTTACTTTTGGAGCAGTAGAAAATGTTCCGATGCCAGCCGATGACTATGACGAAAGTGTCGAAGAGGATGAAGCATCAGAAACTGTGAATGACGATAAAAGACCATATAAAAATGTGGATCATGACTTGGAAGACCCAGAGGAGGAAGAAGATGGAGACCAGTATAAGAACATGCCTGTCCAGTCTGCTGTTGCAAATTTGCCTTTGAGTGACCTCAATGTCAAGATGTCAGCCAGCCCTGTAAGACGCATGAGATTGAGAGAACTGGCTTCGACGATCAATGGATGGGAAGACGACTGTACCCATACAACAGCACCGACGTCTCGCTTCAATCTCAGTAAAACTAGTAGCCCTCAGCAACGAAAACCACAACCAATCATGACTTCAAGTCCCAAACTTGCTCCATCGGTGGAGTCTGCTGTGATGGTAAGTGACCAAATTGCAGTCTGCACCGTATTGTACTTGTTTATTTTCGTTGGGCGCTTCTTAAGCTTTTATTTGCATTGAATCCTCCTAGAATGCTATTTTGAAGAAGCCACTAGAAACTGATAGTATCACCAACTGTAGTAACAATAGTTCCCGTTGTGACGCAAGCGAGTTAACCGCTGAAGGGGCTGGGGGAGACAGTTCAGTAGAAAATTCCGAAATTTTGACCGATTCCATCGTGTACATAAATTCCTCGGATACCCAGAATAACGAAAATCATTCCCCTTCTGGAAGTGTCATGGATTCTAAACGAAGCTCCAGTCAAGCTTGTGTACTGAATGAATCGTTCATCGAGGCACTGGTAAGACCTGTGGGGCTTTGTTGTTGTGACGGATGAATGCTGGGGTGCTGAATAATCTGATGCTTGCATGCTAACGTTATTTAAGTTGCTTATAATTCTACAATGGATGATTGTGATGTGCATGTCGTGTGAAAAGTGTTTCAGTGGCAACGAATAACATAAAAACTCATGTTTTGCAGGAGGCTCAAGGGTTTGTACAATCTCCGACTAGTTCGAAACTGACGTTCCAGTATAAAGCTGAGAAGGAAGTTGTTGTGTCCTACCAGTTACCAGGACCAAAGAAGGCTCAATCTCCTGTTAAAAGGGCAGGAAGTCCTGTGAGGCAGCCACCTGTCTGCTCCAAAAGTCCATCTCCGATTAAGAACTCTCCAGCAGTTGTTGTCGAGAATGCACCAAAAGTTAAGGACCTCATCCGCAAGCAGTTTGAAAATTCTGATGAGGTGAATTATTTGCCGAAAAAACGTCATTATTACTTCTATTCCGATTTAGTGTACATTTGTGAATTTTACCTATTTTCAGATAACTAAGCCAACATGCACGGCTGAAAAAGTTGATGCCAATCGTAGCATAATTTCCGTCGCTGAAAAAGCTGCCATGTTCGAATCCATCTGCAACGCCTCAAACAGTATTAAAGAAGTAGATCCTACAGAGTTGAGTGTATCTGAGCGACGCAAGCTGTTTGAGGGTAAGAAAAATCTGTTTCAATCAACTGCGCCAAAAGAGAGATCCCCGATTAAGCCTGAGTCTGAAAAGGCATTCCGACGACGTGAGTGTTTTTTTCTGGATTCTATAAAGCAAGAATTGTTTATCAATTAAGTTTTCCATGTTACAGCACCTCGCCCAAGTATGATTCCTGCTCAGCCGTTAAAGATGAAGCTGCAGATGTTTGAACAAGGTGTTAAGGAAGATGCCGAAGAGGATTCCAGTTTTGAAACAGAAGAAGTTCCAGTAAAAAAGGGAAGATTCCCAAATACGACTGCTGGGCAGCCTCCACCCCCACCACCAATGCCAAAGGACCACTTTGCAAAGCCTGCTTCACCGTCGAACCCCAGAAGATCACCAGCCAAGCCAGTAGAAGAGATCTTACGGTCACCACCCAAGTACAAGGATGAATCTATCTCAAGCGAAGAAGATGACTCTGATATGCCTTCTCCCGTTTCGAAAGTGTCCTCAAGACAAGTTAGCTTTGCTGACCTCCCAAAACGACGCTCATCAACTTCGCCTTCCGGCAAACGTTCTGCGTCTCCCAAGGCATCATACCCTGGCATCCGAGATGTCAAGCGTATCAAAGTACATGATCCCAAGCCTGGCAGAATGTATCCGTCGTTAACTGACATCGAAACAACAGAAAACGAAACTGATACAGACATGGATACAAATACCATGACGGATACAAGAGGATACCATGATGATGATGAGCCTGAGTCCGAAACTTCAACAATGAGTGGCACATCAAGCTTGGGAACTTACATTGAACGTAAAGCTGTTCAAAATAGCCCGTCAAGGCAGGCAGAAAGAAAATCTTACGACGAGGTCAGTTGAAGTCTTGCCGTTGCTAACTATGTATATTGCTAATTACTTCAACAATCGTTTTTATGTCGTAGATCAACGCATCGTTAGCATGCAGAAAAGTTGATGAATTCATAGATGAAGCTTTAGAGGGACAAGATTACACTATGGACACTAACATTGAGGTAAAGAATTACAACTTGGTTCGATAGGACCTATTTTTCTCCCGTTTACTAGGTTTTCTGAGAGATGCTTTTGTTTATAGGATACCAGCCCAGTGGCGTCGTCATCTCCGCGTAAGATGAACTTCCAGCCATCAACAAGCAACCTTGGGGGAAACTTGGTACATACTGTCAGCTTCTATCGACGACAGCAACATACTGGGGTAATGATTCAATGCTATATCATCGACAAAGGAATTCAATTAACGAAAAGCTTGATGTTGCAGAATGTATCCAGTCCTCATCCGACTTCAATGACACCGAAACGGATTGCATCTATTGAAGAGGAAGAGCCGTCTGTGGAAGAGAGAACGTTCTCCTATGAGGATGAAGTAAATCAGCAAATAGCAAAACTTCAAGCTGAAGTATGTTGAGTTCTGAAAAGTTTTTCGTGAAATCTTTAATATTTGGCACGTATTCATTCGGATCTCTCATTGCTTTAGGCTCAAACTCAACAAGGGTTAATGGCACAAGCCAGTAAAGCTTTGAGCTTGTGTAAAGCTACAATGGAATTCACTGATTCTCGTGAGAATGTGGAATGTGAAAAGGTTTTACTCATAGCAAGTAAGTATTGCTGACTTAAATTTGACAAATCCATCGAACCTATGAATGAAACAATACTTCTTGATTCCAGCTCACAAGCATTCTGCTTTAGTGAACGAGATCCATAGACTGAAAACTGAAGGCATTTTGGGAAGAAAAGTCGACGTGTCTCCCTCGAAAGGCGATCTCGGCCCGTCATGCAAAGGGAATATGACACTTCATGATGTTGCAATTCAGCTAAAGCGAGAGTTTCTACCGATGGCGATCAAAGGAGAAACAGTGTACCATTTCATTGCTCTTGCGAAATACAGAAACCAACTGGAAGCAAGCAGTCTAGTTTCCATGGGAAATGGGATTGAAAGCAGCAACGTTAAAGGAGGCGTCCTGTACTTCCCAACGTCGTTTTGTATCAAGAATTTAGAGCCAGACTTCAAAGTAACTGTGGAAGTTTATGTGCTTCAAACTCTTCGAGAGTTTCTGCCCCATGAGACGAAGTATCACATCAAAAAGGTAAATTCAACACAACTTGAATGTCATTAAAGGGATTACCGCTGCTCTATTGCTCACCTTAATGAAAACTTTTCAGGAAAAAAGCAAACTGACTCCGAAAAAAATCAAGCAACACGACGGCTCTAAATTCGTCCATTTCCTGCATAGTCCAGCCGGCCCAGATGCCGTTCAGGCTTCAAAATTCCAGAATATTGGAAGCGTCTCCATTGACATCACCACACTGCAGCGCAGTCATTGGCAATTGGAGCGTGTGTCCAACACTGGGCCATTGGAAGGAAGTGCATCATTCAAAATTCAATGCTCTGCTGAAGGGGGCGTAGAACATCGGGGATTTTTGACCATGTTCCAGGACATTTCGGGCTATGGTGACTGGCACCGACGCTGGTGCAAGCTGACACCATCTGAGTTAACATTCTGGATGTACCCTGAAGACGAAACAAAAGACGTACGTTATTTTATTTTATTAAAGTTACTTTTTGTGGTTTGAATCGCAACTGAACTGTACATTTTCCCACATAGATGGAGCCAGTTGGTCGTATTTCCTTGAGATCATGCGTAACTTCAAGGGTTGGACCAGTCCCGCGAGACGTTTGTGCCAGAGCAAACACTTTTCTATTCGTGACAACTCGCTTGCCGCAAAAGGGCGACAAGGATACTTTGGTGTCATCGTGCCATGATACTCACACTGCTATCCGTCATTTGATTTCAGCTGATACCCGCGAAGAGCGAGATCTGTGGTGTCGTCAGTTCAATCGAGCACTTGCCAATTTACGAGCTTGGGATCCGCAAGCCCATTCTCCAGATGATTCGTTGTTTTAAAGCAATATCATGACTTCGTTTGAGCGCTATAATTTAATTGACTTCTGGACTAATTTTGTTCGTGTATACGTAAGTTGCAAATCGTGAGAACATGAAATAGGAATCCATTATTACGTTAAAGTATTTCAGTGTATTTAGGTTAGTTACGTCATTCCATACTCTTGATGTTAATTGTATCTAATAGTTTACTGCAGCCCTTTCAATCTTGAACTTCTGATGGTGGATATGATCTACTCTACTTGTTGTTAATGAGTACTAATTACTTTTCTATTTCATTAAATTGAGCAGTTAGGCTTATGTTTCAAACAGTTTATGTTCATAACACAAGAATTGCATTATATTCGAAGAGTCGATGTCGTCAGTTGGCAAATTGACTAAAGTTTTAAGAAATCTTCGTTTACAACTAATCTTTTCTCATTTTGACTGCTTGACGAATTTTGTTTATCTTCCTTGTATGGTAGCCGCATTGTTGTTTGCTGTTGACGTGATCTAGTTGGTCACTCAGTGTGTAATTTTATTGTGTGGTATTAATGAAAATGACGACTCTACAGCCAGTTACTGTTCAATTGAGTCCATGTCATCGAGTAGCGATGAAAACGTATCTTACTCTTCATTAGCTAATGTAGAGCTTACAAAGAGGCAGGATGAGCTGCAGGAAGATAATCTGTCAGTCTTTCGCTTGTCCCTCATTTCACAACAATATGAACAAATTGAAAAGGTGTGCAGGCAGGGACAGAGATTTATCAAGAGGAGATATTCTGGCTGAAGCTAAAAAAGAAGACCGTTTTCTCGGTAATAATGCGCTGGAATTAACAATGAAATGAAGCAAGACCAACCAGGTTGAATCGGTCAAAACAGTCCGAGATGGAGTTACCTGGTGATAATAACAGGTGGAAAAATAGCATGTAATCAAATGAGTGTGTCTGTTCATCTCTCTTTTCTCCTTGTCCGCTGATGAGACTCATGCTATGCAATAACAATCACAACAATCATCAACACCACAGCGATTATCATTCTATTC
>JAQGBJ010000360.1:0-44866 GCA_034698345.1 Sphaeridia pumilis | reverse complement strand
GTCTCCCGCAACCTGAAAAAGTCAGATTCACTACCGCTTCGCAACAAGACGTTAAGGGAAGAACAATGTTTGATTTGAGTTTTTGCATTGATACAAAATCCCAAGTTCTTGTTGAGGCGATCTTCGCAAAAAGATTCATCTGGAACCGACATTGGCCATTACATTACAGATAAACTATATGGATGGATCTTTAAAGAATGTTAAACTAAAAAATACCTTCGTCAGCTGCAGAAAATTTTAACCGCAGAAGAAACACCAGCAAAATCCCAAATTTCACAGAAACAGACCACATTTTTGGAACGTGAACTTTTTGAACTCCCAGCGATCTATACGCAGTTGCCTAGCTCAAAATTGCCACTCAACTGGCTTCAGCTTCATACCTTCGAGAGGTGAGCAGGTTAACCAGAGGAGGTAAAAAATTCATCAAAACAGAAGAGTTTCATGCTCAAGTCACATTGCGAATTCCCAACAACGATTCAATGAGGGAGAATTTATACTTGGCATTGCTGCAAAAACTTGCAGTCTCGCAAACTTTGATTACATGTTTGTTTGTGCGCAAGACCAGTATGCAACTTTAAACGCGAGCGAGCCCAATTAACTAGCATTAAAATGCAAGAATAAACGTTTTTTGGAGCATACATTACACTTCTTCTTGTGTAGTTGAATATATTAATGATGCTATCCGCAAAATAGGCTTCTTATGTAGAATTAATGTACAAGGTAATTTTTGTTGGGTCAATTAAATTTTAACTTTACTTTGACTAGAGAGAGTCCAGGGTAAATGAGGGATTTGACGTGTTTCGGGGGTCAAAACATCAACTTTCTGAAATAGCCATCTTGTAGACAATGTTGAGTTCAGTCGAAATTATTTTTTTTCAGATTTTTAGTAGTAGCCAGTAATCCGTAGGGCAACTTCGAAGTTTTGAAAATTGGGGATCTGACGGAAAATATAAAGTCCAATAAGTTTGGCAAATGTGGTTCGATTTCTACCATATATAGCTCAAACTGACGGCAAACTTAAGCTCTATCCAACGAGTGCCAACATGTGGAGGTAAAAGGTCAACCGAGGTCACCGCTAGAGTGTCCCCATTGACATTTGCGGCGCTCTGACTCTCTTGCACGTATGGACAAATTTTCTTCAAAAACTCGTATTTGATGCAGTTTTTTATGTGCTTTCTAAACAATATAACCACGGGCTGAAAACCAAAAAAGTATGGGAGCTGTGGCCAAAAACATTTTACATGTCAGATCCCCAATTTTCAGAACTTCGAAGTTGCCCTACGGATTACTGGCTACTACTAAAAATCTGAAAAAAATAATTTCGACTGAACTCAACATTGTCTACAAGATGGCTATTTCAAAAAGTTGAAGTTTCAACCCCCGAAACACGTCAAATCCCTCACCCTGGACTCGCTCTAGAGCATTTTGCAACTGTGTTTGTAATGTATGATTTCGGAGCAAGGTGGAGGAATCCGTATATATTTTATTTTTCCGAATGGTCTCAATGGGTCCATTCACTTAACTTAAGTGATACTGCGCCTGCTTTGAGACTGTATTTTTTACAGAAAGTTGAAGGCCCGTTCATAGAAGGGCACTTAGCAAGAATTAGGAACATATTTTATGGGGAGGTGTGCATATGGTGGACTAGGTCGGGGACTAAACTCTCGATGCATCGGCAGGGTTCACAGGCTGGATGGCGAAGGAGTATGCAAAATAAAGGCGTATCCTCGGAAGTGGAATGAGCTTGAGCCTTCCATGAGCACTGGTAGATTACTGGAAAAGTCCGGCTTTGGTATCCTTTTCGGCTTGTTCCCTGAAGATTTGACGTTCGAGAAGACAAACCTTGTAGGAACTTTGGCAAATGGAGTTTGATTCAGTAGTAGCATTGATGGGCTTGCGAGGAAGTCTAGCAGCATTCTGAGAATCTTGCAATTGACTTTTAGCAGCATGTTTTTGAACCTGAGTAGCCCGAACGTTGACCAGCTGTTTCGTAATACGAAGAGGTATTATATACCGATTTCCAAGCTTGTTGTTTTGCCCTGGGCTCGAAGGTCAGTAACACTAGATATTGATCTTTTCTAACTCATGCCGTCTCTTCATCTGTTCCTGTCATAGCCTTGTTAGTGCAAATTCTGGTGCCTTCCGTAAATTTTGCATGAATGTATCCACAACTGTCTCCATTAGTTCATTTGTTACCCAGTTTTCTGCTGGGCTTCTACACTCTCGGCCGTACATTAAAACATTCGGTGAATAACGCGTCACTCGGTTTCTAGCTGAGTTGTGTTTGCAGACAGGACTGCACATACGGATTCCACGTGTTTTGTTCTCCTGTACGCAATGGATGATGATCCATTGGAATGACTTGTTCACCCGTTCTACTTTACAGTAGCTGGTGGAGCTGTAGGGTGTGCTGTTAATCAATATTGAAGGCGTGTATTTCCAAATTCTTCAGAGGAATTCCGCTTCGGAACACAGATAACACAGATGATCCTTTACTACGTTCAACTTCTAGTACAATTGCTCTAACGTCGTATTGTTGGTTCTTGTTCGGATAACCAGCGGAAAGCCAACCCAAGTCCGTCTACGTTGGGGGAAGGGATCCATTGCTGCTTTAGAGCCAATGTCACTGCGAAAGCGAGCTGCCAAACCCCTAGCAGCCTTAGCGCAGACCATCACAACTTGGACGGCACCTCTATCTCCAATATTTGCAATGACACGCACCATTCCTAGGTTAGGGCCGAGGGGTTTTGTGCGTCCCGTTCCTCTCACCACGATACGGGTTCGCAAAAAGGCAGGGGTAACGTCGTTCTTTTCTATTGCATATGCGAACATGCTGAAATGGGAACAGGTAGCGTTCATCGAATTTAGGAAAATTTCGAATCTCTAAGGAAGGAATGTCACGAATCAAAGCCCCGTTTTTTTGATATCCGTTGGCGAACTGCGGAGAAACCTACAACATGAAAACAAGCTACTTGATTAATCAGTTAAAAGTTCACACATCACAATGATTAATATACCCACCGTAACTTCTGTAGTGGCCCGATCGTCCCACGTAACGGGTTCCGCAACATTACGCAACGGAGCTTCTCCAGGAAGTGGATCGAAAATTGACGAACCCAATCTACCGCGCTGCGTGTGAATGACATTGCTCGCATCCACATTGGATACATGAATTTCTAACTGTTCCTTTAAAAATTTAGCCCCAAGCACGCAATTTGGAAAGAGTGTATTATCAGCCAGTCGAGAGTCGAAGAGCTCATTATTTCGTCCATTCTTTGATGCGAAGGCTTGGGGCATATCACTGACCGAATTCGCAATAGGTTGAATCCCGGTTTGTTTCCATTGAATGGTAACATCTCCGGTATCCAACTAGAGATCATGTTGAATGAATGGATCTACTAAGGATAGTTCAGGAGACCACGAACAGTTAGTAAAGGGAAAGACTTGAGGCGAGTTATTTTGTTCCCGTATGGGTCGAACTTAGTTAGAAGTTCCGAGTAAAGAGTGCCGACTGTCTAACAGATCACAGTCTGTTAGTCAGTATGCGAAATGGTTTCGGTACGTTTATCGTCAATTCAAAACGGAGGCAAGAGCCAAATTGACTCAACTACAGGTAAATACAATGAATTTCCAGCTATAGTGAATAACACCTCCTGTTCAATTGACTGAGTTCTCGGCAATATTAATACCCTCCGTACATAATACAAAGTAGGTTAAACTGTTACCAACATACCCTGTTCAAGTGCTAACCTGGTGATTGGTGATGCAAATTGGTGATGTTGCGAACGTTCTTATAGGAAATGCGGCAAAAGATGTTGTACTGTACTTCAACTCGAAGGTATTGCAAAACTTAGCTTCCGACATATGATTCTGCAACCAAAACTTCATTGGGTCTGCAGACTGTGTGGGACTTGAATCGTGTAGTACAATTTCAACAACTGCTCGATCTTCAAGTTTAATCAACCGCAAAAGCTCAGTGTAGGCTGCGCTTTCGGTCACCTCGTTAGCGAATTCCATCTTTCCCAACCTGCGCAAACAGCCTTCATAAATAAATGAAAAATTGTGGGGTGCTGAAGTACAAAAATTAGGGTAATCAAGTGAAGGCAAAGTGTGTCTCCTCACAGCTTCTTCATAACTTGAAAAGATGAACTGCACTCGGAGCTTATTTAAAGCCTAGAGTTTATCAAAACAAACTTCACCAGCATCGGTGTCACCAATTCTGTTTAAAAACCTGTTGAAAATCCCTGCTGCAGCCTAAGGAGAGCTCGAGGGTATGTACAAATCCATGGACATGCGATGTCCATGGACATATGTCCGTAACCCGAATTTTTTTTGAAATGTCCATGGACATTTCTTGTTTTTCATGGACATCTCGACAACGCCCATGGACATCTGGACATTTTGCCAAATCCATGGATATTTCAACAAAATCCATGGACATCTGGACTTTTAGTGAAATCCGAGGATATTTCAACAAAGCCCATGGACATGTGGACTTTTAGCGTAATCCATGGATATTTCAACCGAACCCATGGACACATGGACTTTTCCCACAGTCCATGGATATTTCGGCAAATTCCATGGAAAAATAGACTTTTAGCGAATGGACATTTTGACAAAGTCTATGACATACCGACTTTTAGAGAAATTTATGATTTCTTTCATATTCCTGTAGACATGTCCACGACTTGTCCGACAATTTTTCTGGACGTGTTTCCCGTATTAGATTTCACGGATTCCTGACTTGAAGAGCACAACGTCAGTTTAATACCTGCAAATACTTTCAAGTACAGGTAAGCTACTACGCAGACTCCAAATGAAAATGTTTTTTGCAAAGGTAAGAAAATTTGCTTAGCATTTGATAAGTTAGTAGTGAAACTGTATACACACACGGTGTACACAAAGATTGGAGCTATCAGAAAATATTTTTCAACAATGGTACATGGAATAGAAATCATTGAGAGAATTTATCAACGAAACTTCTCACATGTATAATTATCGCGCAAATTAGATGAGACTTTGGAGCATTTGCTATGAATCCTGGCTCCACACCTGAAATATATAGAGATTTTACTACCCATTCAAATCAATAACTGTTATTCTGTATTTACTGCAACGTTATTACCTGACACAAACTGTTACCTCGGTACCGTTGTCCCACCGCTCCTTGCAAACTCGACAAGGATAGCCAGGGATATTCGTGAAGCACAAGTACGTACTCAAGTCGCAAGTCTTTGCTAGTGAGCGAAAGATTTCCACACGCTTCGATGCTTGGCGAATCGGCGTTGTAAGACGCTCCCCGTTGAGTCTTCTCTTCGCAAACATGGCAGTAAAAACGCCTACGACTCAATGTAGTATATTCAGTATGAGCGGCATTCCTGGTGAGTTGCATGAGGCTTTACTTGACTTTAAGATACACAAGGCTATCAAGCTTTCAAATGACCAACTTTATTCCCTGTCGAGCAAGGTTTGACGCTGTCGAACTTATCAAACTGCCATTTTATTCTAGGCACTAGTTCTCCAATGAAATGGTCGTCAAAGGTACACCAAAATGTTGAAACTTACTGCCTGAAGGCGGTCATCTGAATAGCGTGCATCTTTCTACCGTTCACGGAACGCCCGATTGAATAGTATTTGAATATATTGCCGGCTTGGTTCGAGAGTTCCTTGAGTATTTCTTCGTGGTGATCGATTTGGGTGTATGAAGTATTGAGCCGTTTTACTATCTCATCAACGGTAACCGTTGAGCACAGGCATGCTATCTGGAAGACAACAAAAGCCACGAGGAAGAACCGAAAAGGCCGCAGACGGGTCATGGCGAGTGATTCTTGAAAATACACTCGCTAATATCAAAATTATTTTTATTCAGTCGCTTGATGCTGTCCGTGAAAATATGCGTGCCTCCTCCTACTGAGAGTACTCGATATTCGATTTTGATAAAATTCGCCGAAAAGGGTGGCGTTTCGCTTAGACCAGGCGAGGCTGCCTTCTTATCGAAACGTACCAGCTAGTAAGAAACTGATTTGTTCTCTAGTCATCGATTGCTTTATCGTCATCTTTCATCAGTTGCCCTATTTATTCCAGTTACACGGCCAAAGACCTCAAGGCTCTCGTTGAAGCACTTGGACATACGTTTGTATCAAACGAGCTGGATCTTGGCCCTCGTACGAA
Organism: Sphaeridia pumilis; assembly: GCA_034698345.1. Lineage (NCBI taxonomy): Eukaryota > Metazoa > Arthropoda > Collembola > Symphypleona > Sminthurididae > Sphaeridia > Sphaeridia pumilis. The sequence continues at coordinate 38,695 of JAQGBJ010000360.1, read as the reverse complement.
ATTTATCACAAAGGTTATCTCTTTCAACAATTTTGAATATTGAAGTTGGGAAGTCCCTCTTGTATTTCGCTCTTTGTTTTTTGCAGGACTTGTTACTCGAAGCTCTCAAATTGACGAAAGCGTCCACCACCAAGGTTATGATGAGCGAAATCATCAAGTTTCGTGAAGCTCACTGCGTTAAGAAGAAGAGTTTCTTCAGTCGATGGTAATCCGACGCTTCTGCAAGTGCATGGACTTGTTAAAGTAAAATCTACACAACACTGCGTATTTTGGTTGGAAAATTTCGACGTATATGTTGTAAAGCTGAAATGAGCATAAACTGCTAAAAACTGAATTTACACTGCTATGCTGAATCATGTAGTTTAATCGTTAGATTCGGCAAACAATATAATATAATGGACATGTAAGTCAATATGTCCATGGATTTTGTCAAATTGTCCATGGATTTCGCTAAAAGTCCACATGTCCATGGATTTCTAAAAGTCGATGTGTCCATGAATTTTACCAAAATGTCCATGAATTTTGCTAAAACTCCACATGTTCATGGACTGTGGGAAAAGTCCATGTGTCCATGGATTCGGTTGAAATACCCATGGATTACGCTGAAAGTCCACATGTCCATGGGCTTTGTTGAAATATCCATGGATTTCGCTAAAAGTCCAGATGTCCATGGATTTTGTTGAAATATCCATGGATTTGGCAAAATGTCCAGATGTCCATGAAAAACAAGAAATGTCCATGGACATTTCAAAAAAATCGGGTTATGGACATATGTCCATGGACATCGCATGTCCATGGATTTGTACATACCAGCTCGAGCCATCAAGAAGGACATCTCCGAAGCACCCTCACGCATTGGTATCTTAGCAGGCCATGGTATTCCCATCTAAAACGCATGGCGCGCAAAGGCAAAACAGGATTCTTGATGGAAGATAAGCATGAGTTTCGAATGTTATTTCCGCTTTCAGGAATTCACCCAACCACCACGTACACCATAGTTAGTCGTAGAATTTTATTTATGATGGTGTGGCGGCGTCAGATCGACTTAATTTAAATCATCTCTCTAATTGTAGGAACTCTGTCTTCGACTATGAAACTCACTCAGCCTTTCGGAACAACGAATATACGAGTACTACTCCTCCAACTTCAACTTTGAAGTCTGAAACCCCGCCAAACCCCGATAGAATCGATTAAGACTATGTCAACTCAAATTGATGAACTTTTGAACTACTTGAGCTGAGCCTCCTTCGTTTGCAGTTTCCAAGAGTTAGCTATATATTGACCTGAAGACTTGAACTTTAACAATACGTACTTCTTACAGCTTAGCGTAATGTATTAAAAGAAGTGATAAGATGATAAGAAATTGCTCAAGATGTTTACATTAAATCACTTCAGCTCTATCAATGATAACTACAGTATATACTCCTGGTCTTTCGAGATCAGTCGCATGAGCAAATTCATCAAAGTTTATACTTGAATCTTGCGTCCTAGCTGCAGCTTCTATTGGACTCTAAAAATGTATCTAAAATCAAGCAAACCTTTGGCCGAAGGCCTGTTGATTATTGTAGCAAGCGTGATATTAATTTCTTGTCTTTGTGAATGTCAAAATCTGACGACGACGACGACTGAAAGCGTTCCTGCAACCAGTAATTTGTCCGCCAAACCCAACCAGTCATTCACAATAGACTATGACACCAACACGTTTCTGAAGGACGGCAAACCTTTCCGGTATATCTCAGGCTCTGTGCACTACTTCCGAAGCGTTCCAGAACGTTGGGACGATATTTTACAAAAGCTACATCTTGCTGGGCTCAATGCTGTTCAAACGTAAGTATTGCTTCGTTGTTAATTTAATATGTCGTATAAAAGTTCTAGTTCATGTGATTGCTTGGTAGGTACGTCGAGTGGTCCTCTCATCAGCCAACACCTGCAGAGAACTTCAGGTTCGATGGACACTTGGACTTGGTCAGATTTATCGAAACTGCTCAAAAGAACAATTTGCTCGTCGTTCTGCGCCCAGGCCCGTTTATAGACGCTGAGCGAGACATGGGCGGTTTGCCACCTTGGCTACTTTGGAAGGCTCCTGGAGTTGAGCTGAGGACTAGTGACCCAGGTATTTTCAAAGGGATTCAATAAGAACTGATTTCAAAATTATTGAAAATTATCAAATATTTCAGACTACTTGTTCTACCTTACCGTTTGGTACCAGAAACTCCTGCCTATGATTAAACCTTATTTGTACGAAAATGGCGGTCCTGTAATCATGGTCCAAGTTGAGAACGAATACGGAAGTTACTATGCCTGCGACAAAAAGTACACTTCATTCTTGCGGGATCTGATACGCCATTACTTGGGCGACACCGTCGCCCTTTTTTCGACCGACGGAAGTGGCGTTGGGTACCTCAAGTGTGGCGCTGTGGCGGATGTGTATCCGACAGTTGACTTTGGACCAGGTAGCGGAAGAAGGCTTCAAACTTCATAAAAAATTGGGCTCCAGTAAAAGAATTTACCATCCAAATTTTCGCAGCCGAAGTTAACTCGGTAGAAAGCTTCTTCGCCGCCCAACGATCCTTCGCCCCCAAGGGTCCACTGGTCAACTCTGAATTTTACCCCGGCTGGCTCGACCACTGGCAACAGCCTCACAGCCAAACAGAGGCTGAACCGATTATCCGGACTCTCGAAGTCATGCTGAGCATGAATGCCAGTGTAAACTTTTACATGTTTCACGGAGGTACTTCGTTCGGTCTCACGGCTGGTTCTAACGAGGACGGCAAGTCCTTCACGCCATGTCCTACTTCCTATGACTACGATGCTCCGTTGACTGAGGCTGGAGATCCAACGCCCAAGTATTTTGGTATCAAGCATATGATTTCCAAGGTAGATATTTTCTTGAAAGCTTGATACTTTAATTGTTGATAAATTATAGCTCTTAATTGTTCCTAAAGTTCAAAGGTGTTCCTGTACAAAACCCTGCCGTGTCTCCCAAAATGGCCTTGGGTAAAGTAACGCTGAAAGGCTTTGCTTCTTTACTGGATCCTGGATTTCAAAGACTTGTTAGCAGTAGCGTCGTTGAAGCGTACGTGGTTGTGCTTTTGAAATTATGAATTCATATATAACTATAGCTACAAATGAATGTGACTTATTGCCTGGTTTTACAGGCCTCTTCCACTGTCCTTCGAAGAGCTCAAAATTGGTTCTGGCTTCGTCCTTTATCAAACGACGGTTACATTTAGCACAACAGACCCTGTATTGCTTTCAGCTCCTGCTCTGAAGGATCGAGCATACTTGTATTCAGAAAATCTAGTTCGTTTCATATACTTTTAGTGGTTTCAGAAAAGTGAATGGGTTCTAAATGAGGTTTGAATTTGCAGAAATTCCTTGGAGTTCTCTCCCGAAGTGAAAAAATCTACTCACTTCCAGTCTACATCCCGAAAAACGAGAAACTCATCATTATTGTCGAGAACCAGGGCAGACCTTGCTATGGCTCGAATCTCAACGAAAGCAAAGGTTTGGGTCAAGCCACATTGGGAAATAAAGTTCTGACAAACTGGACAATGTACAGAATTGACAACATTGATGCAAGTTTCTTGCGGAAATATGCTGTGCAGCTGGACCCACATAAAGATCTTAAGCTCTCGGCTCAAGGCGGTGCTGGATTCTACACGGGAACTTTCACTATTCCAAACACTACCAGAATCCACGATACGTTTCTCCGAATCGATGGCTGGCAAAAGGTACTAAAAATTGAATTACATCTCTTAAAAATACCAAAACTTATAATTTAACTGTCCAACAGGGCCTTGCCTGGATCAACGACTTCAACCTCGGCCGCTACTGGCCTTCAGTGGGGCCTCAGCAGACACTTTACGTTCCAGGCCCACTCCTTCGACATGGCATGAACTTCATCACCATCTTTGAACTTGAAGAATCTCCAATGTCCTGCTACAGATTCTATGGCGGCCAACAAAACTCCAGTAGCACTGGTTATGATACCACAACTGCTCGCCAAAATGAATGTGTCATTGAATTCGTCGACCGCCATGTAATCAACGGTACTACACCGCTACAAACGGAAGTGAAGGAGACACTGGCCAAAAGGCATGCTGAATGGATTGCGGACAATGAGCATTCGGGCTCAGGACTTCGGTCGGCAGGAGGAGTGACTTTGAGCTTGAAAGCTGATTCGGGCCGTAGACGTAAAATATCATTCTGAGAATCTTTGTAAGTTTCAGGCAATCTTTTATTTTCAACAACAATTAACAACTTAATCCTTCACCATTTCCCCAACCAATATTCCAGTTGTGTGCACCTGCTACCGTTTGTTCATCAAGCAGCGACGCAAAGTGGCTCATCTGTACAAACAAAATAAATTGAACTTGATTTTTTTGCCAAAACCCATAAGCTGAAAAGCTTGATTATTATGTTCTTACCGCTTTCCTTCCATCCGATATGCTCTTCGTGCTTTTCATTCTCAGCTTTCAAGTAGTCGTACAAGGGCTTGTAATACTCCAAAACTGCGGAAGCGTCCATGTTCTTTTGTCCGGTGATTTGTTCAAGGGCTTCGGGCCACGGCTTGGAGGATCCCAGTTTCAACATGTTTCTAAGGGAAAAATACGCATATATTAATATTTCTTCATAATTTAATTATCCTCAAAAATTAGATCCAAAAATTTGTAAACTTACGCCAACAAAGTTCCAGCTTCCTTGCTTTCATGAATATCACAACGGTGGAGGGGCTTGGCAGGGTCAGCAGGATCGTATTGGTTAGCAGCGAGACAAAGAGCCTTGTGGAACTGGTACTGGAGAATGTGGCTAACGAAGTACCTGAATTCAAAATCAAAATTGATTGTGATCAAGCAGAAGTCGAAAATTTACCACGTCACTTTTCGTTTTTATTTGCAATACCTGACATAAGGAACGCCAGCAGGTACATGGTACTTGGAGCCTGGGTCGAAATCTGTAGACTTTCTGGTGACTGGTGGGCGGACGCCTTGGTGTTCGAATCTACAGAGAAACCATATTGAATTTTATTTTTGTTGTTTGATACACAAAAATTGCATTCATCAGTCCTTACCTCAGCTTCCACCAATGGCAATTGTATTCTTCCGGTTTGACCTTGCCGTTAAACACATCCCAACGGAACTGGTCGACTACGTATGAGAACGGCAAGAATGCAATCTAAACCAAATCCGCCAAAATGACAGTTAATTAAAATCCCTCTGGATTACTAAAACAATGAATCACGTCCCAGCTCTAAACTGACCTTGTCCATAGCCTGAGTATAGAGGAAATTAAGCTCAGCTTCATTGTCCTCATCGAGCGTTTCCAAAATTCCGAGTTTGTACAAATGCTTGGGCGTAGATACAGACAAGGCGAGAACGTCTCCAATGGCCTCATGGAATCCTGCAAAATGACATTAATTAAAGTTGTTAATTCACATAAATTAATCTTAATTACTGGTTCCGTCATTGACTTCCTGCTTAGTATTTTGTGCAACATTTGGACATACCTTCGTTGGCACCTCCTCTGAACACAACGGGCTGATCCTTGTACAACATGTCGTAAATTATGTGTCCCATTTCGTGATGGACAGTGACAAAGTCTTCCATGTTGACCCGAGTACATTGCTTGATTCTGCAAAATCCAGTATCATGTATACAACACTCCTAATGTATTACTCTTATCTGTCCTTTTCGAAGAACAAAATTAAGCTTACCTGAAATCATCTTTGGTACAGAAATCCCATGCTGACGCATGACAAACAATTTCACGCCCATCGTCAGGTTTTTCTAAAATTGACTTTTCCCAGAACTTGGGAACCATTGGAGGCAGGCCGAGAGAAGTGAAAAAGTTTTCAGATTCTTTGAAGAATCCCAAAGCTGTGTAGTTCTAAAAATTTTAAAACATTAAAATTAATTCCTGCTTACATGACACAAATTCCTGGACTTTCTATGCAAGAAAAAATACATTTTTAACAAAGCCTTCATTAGCAGAAGGACCCGATTTGCCAGGATACGGCAAAGTGTCCTTTGCAACCGTGGCCCAACGCTGAGCCCACATGTTTCCAAGGACATGAGCTGGAATAGCGCCATCTTTGGCGATCTTTTCGCCATAGACCTTGCGCAAGTTTCGGCGGACAAAAGCATGGAGTTGGTCGTAGAACGGTCGCATTTGAGTCCACAACTTGTTGATGTCCTCAACAAAGGTGTCACTTTCAAAGTTTTCCAGCCAGTATTCTTGACCATTGGCAAATCCTGCAAAAGTTAATAAACATCAGTTGTTTTATACAGTTGCTCCCCAAAAATCTTTATTGAAATCAAACAGAACTTCACTTACCGTTAGCTCTAGCAGCTTCATTGGTCAACTCGACGTACTTGGGGTACATATCGATCATCTTGTTGCCACTAACTTCTCTCCATTGCTTCCAGATATGGGCGAGTTCGTCGTAATCTCGGCTCTCTTCCAGAATCTCGGTCAATTCTGATGAAATAAACATGAAAATTAACTTCATAACTCTTTGAGACAGAACTTCAAGATTCAAAAAATTACCTGGCTCCAAGCTAAGGTCGCATTTGGAAGCGTTCTTGTAGTCACAAACTCTGGCTTTAGCGTATATTCCTTCCATTTCTGATACAACGTTCAGGAGCTAAAAATAAAGTTAACTTTGTGTAGAAATTGACAAATGCATTTCAAAAATATTTCAAGCTTCTGTTGTACCTCTTCATATTTTTCTGGCGACAAAGCACTGTCTCCCAAAACAGCATGAGCCTCGAACTGCCTCCTGAGGTCGGCGTTGGTAAAGTTTTGCCATGGGAACTTAACTATTTTTTCCCAGACGCTCTTCTTAATTTTTGCGTACTCAAGTCCAGCTTGTGTCTGAAGAACAAAATTCAACTCGTTTAGTTGATTGTTGTATGATTTTTGCTCAATTCCGAATAAATACAAAACATACCTGAGCCTTAAGGTTCTCATCGGTGACGTTGGAAGTATAGGCCCAGCTGGCTTCACTATTTGTGTAGCAAGCTTCAGACAGAATGACTTCAACTTCTTCCAGGTACTTGGCAGCCTTCAGTTCCAGGAGATCAGGGCTCATATCAGCGTATGGCTGCAAGTATACCAAAACATTCAGCTTTCAATACTTCTGAATGACTTCAAAACCACCAAAAATATATGTAACTTACGTTAGAACTATTGACTTCCTTCTCTTCCAAGGGGACAGCGCTCGCGCTCGCCACCAGCGCCCAAGCGGTTAGGGCTACCAGCACCTGTCGCTTCAACTCCATTTTGATCTACTGCTTTTGCACACAAAGTAATATTTTCTCTGCCAACTGGACTACCTTCCAGTTAGAGCTTCCAAGTGAACTGACGTATTCAAAACTTCATCTCGTCTTTATATACCTTGTGGGAGCTCCACCATCCAGCTGTGGTACAGAATCGCGAAATGGCTTTTCAAGCTTGAGAGCCACTCCAACGCCCAAGGGTTTGAAGCTTTAATGCGTGTAAAAGTCCACATAAACCTGTGTATTTTAAGACTGGCCATCGTAAAACACAAATGTACCTCACAACAATAGCGTCGCTAACAACAATCAAAACGCCCTGTTTCGTTGCTAAGTCACATGTACATGGTGACACGGGTATCTTTCCGCCATTAATTCAGCTGGGCGAAGTGTTAGATGCGCTGTAGGATAACAACACTTTGCAGCGCACTGCCATTTTTCGCTTTCGCTTCGGGCGTCGGACACGAAATTCGCTAATCCAGTTCATCAACCGTGTCTTCTTCGCCCTTGAAAACAATTACCAGGCGCTCAAGTCATTACAATATAAAAACATTCATCACATAAGCGCTTCTGTCATCATCATAAACTCACTTGAGCGATGAAGAAGGTGAAATAAGAGATGTGAAGTAGACAACGGGTAAAAAATTGTGGACTGGCTTGACGCTTTGGGCTGGACTCGTTATCGTTGTCTGCGATACGACGCTTCGATGCCAAGTTCGGACTGAACCAATCCTTTGTTTTCGCTAATAATAAACCCTGTGTACCATAAAGAATGGTTTCTGTCCATTACAATGCCTGTAATTTTCCTCAGAACATCACAAGTACATCTTGCAGATGTCATTCTCTCAGCTGGAGTCCGAAAAAGGGCGATGCTCGATAAAGTCAAGAGCGTTGGAGTGACCTCCAAAGAGAGGACTCTGAAGAAGCGAGGCTTCATATTTTTAATCGGTTCCACTTGTAGTCTATAAGCGTACTTGCAAGTGTTTGCTCAAAAACTCATGTTTGGAGTGAAATAACACTGGCATAGGGGAAGAGGAAACCCGAACTGAAACTGTTGGTGGTGATGGTGACATTGCAGAATATCGTCATGGTTGACCTACGGGACCTCCGGAGGCTTTTAGCACACACAAAAACGAAGTCAAGTTCAGCAATCGGTATCAGGACATGGTTTCCGACAACAGGGCGGTATCGGCGGAAGAAAGCATGGATGAACTGGGATTTGGACAGGCGGACAGCATCTCGGATCAATTTTTGTGGGCGCACAGGGATGTGGGCAACAGTCTGCAAATGTACAAAGAAAGCCATTTCATCCAATTCAATTTACATTTACATCGTACTTTGAAGGGCTTGGTGTCCTTACACTTTGGTGGAGAACACGATTTTGCTGGACACGCCGGCTGACAAGGAACAACTTCAATACAACCTAAAGTAAAAAGCGAAAAACACATGAAAAGTCGTAACATCAATGTGGATATGTAATGGGGAATAGCGATTCTTTTATTTGCTCTTCTTTTTTGTAAAATTGGTGGCTAGGGAAGGATTCAAGTTATTAAGAACTCACATGGAAACAGTGGGTTGCAGTCCAATGGCGGGCAACATTGTTTGCATTTACCCGGGCCGCAGCCATCTTTGTACTTCCGTGTAGCGGGCCTGCAGTCCATCAATGCCGATTCTTCCTCACAACAACCGTATTCTGCAAGGCAAAAAGAGCAATTGTATGAGCTGCATTTGAAACTGGCCCTCACTGTGTGATAAAGCTCATTTTGGACAGAATATCCGATTAATGTAATTTGTGGATTTTACTGGGACCGCAAATGGGCTTCACCGGTGTCTCTGCCCAAAGTGAACTTTGGATCCGGGTCTTTGAGTAGCGCAGGACCGGTGACACCGCGTGGAAAAACCCGAGTCCAAAGTTCACCTTAGAAAGCGAATATCAAACACAAACTTTTGCTTCCAATCCATATTAGTTGTAAAGCGTCAGAAATTCTTTGAACTACAAAGCTGATGACAAAACCTACGGTCTTTCCTGGGTCCTTTGATGGGACAAATGCCTTCTCGCAATCTCGGATACTGATTACATTCGCATGGACCACACAAGGGAATACACCGTTGGAACTTGGTGGGCTCTGGGCAAATTTCGCAATACGGAACTTGGAATTGAGGAATACAACAGAAACCAGCTCGTCCAGTCGTAGGCCCTGAAGGAAAAACGTTGTCCTTATTATTGAGTTTGGCTTCTTTAAGTTGTTCTAACTAAAAGAAATTCACTTGCCTAAGCAACCAGGTTCAGCTCTTTGGCTAAGGACACGTTCAACCTGTAACATATAATAAGAACGGATACATTTAGTCACGAGTGGAATTTGAACGTGATGCGGATGTAGTTGTAGTTTAGCAGACATACAGGATTCAGACAAGGGATTCTTTCGCAAGGGTTAGCTTTCCGGAGGTCCATGCATTTGCAAGCCATATCCATATCGGGCTTTTGTGGTGGGCATGACGGGAACCTGGACATTTTGCTCAGGAGTCGACTGAAAATAGAAACAGAATACACCCCAGCTTATGAATACCAAAATGGGGTCGTAGCCGTATAATACTAGAATTTGGAGCAAATGGTTTAGAATTTAATGCAACCAAGAATTTAGAAACTGTGGTGAGATTGGACTAGAAATTTGGCAATTGAGATCGAATACGCATGTACTTCGAAGAGCGTGGGCAATTTATTTTTCCTATAATTTAATACTATGACAACTCACTGTCAGTGTTCAATATTTTGAGCTACTTTTTTGGACTATGATGCTACAAAATGGCCCTCCAATGGTGATTCACTATGCTATCTGTAGTGTACTACTTTGAGGTACCAATGACTACGCGGATCTCAGTCAATCAATTAAACACTGAAGTTAGAGCAAATAACACGATTCCTTGATTTTTACATAGCTTGGATGAAGAACAAATTAGACATGCCACAGAATATAGAATATAAACCAGCTGCAGATGCAATGGTTATTAGAGCGGCTGAACCCTGTGACTTAATTTTGGCAGCTTTATAACATCAGTCTCTTTTGTAAAACTCTCATGTTGTTCCCTATTAAAAGTATATCTAATTAATAAACTTTTCTCCTCACCGGGGGAAGGATCGTAAAAACCGGGCAGCTGGCACTTGTTCCCCGCAGGTACAACTAATTTGGAACCTTTTACAAGACACTGAAGCGGTATTGTAACGCAAATAATTTCTGAACTAAGTTGTTTTACAGCTGAGATTACTCCAAAATAAGCTTCACTTATGACTAAACCGCCTTTGTTGGACTCTTCCCGTTCAATCCGACAATAGGTTTCTTGCATGAGATTGATGGCGGATTCAGCTTCTGCTCTCTTTTCCTCCAGCTTTTGTTTGTACAGTTCCTTCATTTTCTCCTTTTCTTTTCTCGTCTTTTCCTTCTCGTAAGGGTCAAGGAATAACCTCTTGGTCATCATGTACAGCAGGACCGGGGTCACAGTCGCATAGAAGATTGGTGCTGGCAAGATCTCTTCGGCGAGTGTTATTGGAAACACGTAAGACTGGTTGTTCCGATTGACTCTGATTTTCAATGAGACTCCGATGGGTATTCCGACCATGACTGTAGCTCCGACCGTAGATATCGATGACAGTTTCTTCTCCACACCATACTCGACAAAGGCACCAAAAGTACCGATCTTCAAAGCTGTTTTGTACTTTTCTCCCCTTTCTTCTGATCGATAGGAATAGTTGACAAGACCGAAAGAATGAGGCACACCGAGATGGAGGGACAGCAGCAGCCTATTCGGAGCCGACTCGTACACGTAGCTACACTGAAGGCCATGCATGGTTCTCCCCGCTCTCCAAACTATGGAACCGATTGAATTGCTCGTTAACTGGTTGTTCAACTGGCACGAGAAGCCTGTATTGTTTCCGCTGAGTCCAGCCTGGACTGATGCCCAATAGTACTTTGCGAACTGTGTTCCAGCCTTCACGTCCACTTCCATGCCGTTCATCCCACCACCGACGTCGATACCACCCCATGACTTTTCTCCAAACGTCTTCTTCAAACCACCATAAATAGCACCTCGTCCTCTGCCATTATCAGCTGAAACGTTGCCGTGTAGTACAAACGTGTCCGTGTCAGTAAGTGGAGTCTCAACAGATTGTTCCAGTGAAAAGGATGTAATTTCAACATAAGCAGGTTCATAATATTCGTCCTCGTATTTGTTGAAGATTTCAGTAGCGTTGATACTGACAGTCATGTTCCCCCTTGGATTCGTCCGTCGTTCGATTTCTCGTTCTTGCCGTTCTCTTATCTGCCTCTCATATTCTTCTCGGATTTCTTGAGCTGTTCTGTACCTTGGGATAACTGCGGTGCAGGTGTTTGTATTGTCAAATTCATCCAGTCCCTTCTCCCCAGTTATGTCATATATCGACCGCTTGTTCGGGTCGATTAGGATTTCGTAGGCATGTTTGATTTTCGCAAACAACCGCTCAGCTTCTGCCACTTGAAGTTTGTCTCCTTTAGAACTGTGCTTGTCAGGATGGTAAATCTTGGACAAATGTCTGAAAGCAACTGTGATTTCTTCAGTCGTTGCATCTCGAGCCACACCGAGAATCTGGTAAAAGTCGTCTTGAGCAGCGTCAAATTCTACTTCAGGAACCACAAAGTCGTCGAATTCTTCGTCAGCCATGATGAATCCAGAATTAATTCCCGGCTAATACGATTTCTCGACTCCGATTCTGTAACAAAAACGAAAATATGTCACATTTACACATGAAGAAATCTCGATACTGTGGTACAACCTTGAAGAAATTGCATCAGCCAATCTCAAGGTCTTTCTCTTACCTCCCAGTTCAAATTACAAGTAACAGCTAAGAATGAAGCTTGGTTCAGATTGAGACTACGTTATGTAACTATAAAATACACAACTAAACATATACGCGTATTATGAATTGAGTTTTTAAATCACAACAATTGTGTTTACACATTAATTTCATGCCAACAATGATTTGTTTTTCAACCGCCAACAGATTGAGCGCATGAGAAATTTCGTGCGGGCGGTAATCTCCCTCTCTTTCACTCGATGGCGTGCTTTGGATTACTCGATGTCTCACGGGGCACTCTAAGAGCCACTTTTGATATCTTCCTCAATTTCCTTCCAAGATTTTTATTCTTTCCGCTCACTAATATGAATGTCCAATGTCCCACAGATACTGCAAAGCTTCCAAGCGTTCCTGGCTTTTATCTCCTGAAATATCACTAACTAACCTTACCAAAAAAAGCCATCAGTAACAACGTAACATGTTCAGCGTTGTCGTTACTGCCGCCCATGGCTGTTATCACCACTGGACCAAAGTAATAACGCAAGCCAGCGAACTGCCAACCTTCCAAACATTTCCGTTCTCAGACAAGGTTATTCAGTTTGATGAAACCAGTGATATAATGACTATGCACAGGTAATTCAGTTTACGCTGTATTTAGACAGAGTCAACACAAAAAACAAGTTTACGTTGTTGCTGCCAATGGCTATTGAAGATAAGCGCCCAGCGTCGGACGTCATAGTGCTGCCGTGCGATTCTGATTTAGCCGGATCACAACACGATTGGCCTTTCACTTCCATTGATAACCTACATGACAAATGGTCATTTGACTCATCTTGTTATACTTACGAACGCTGCAGCGCAAAATTACTTACATTTGATCATGTAACGTTGTCGGTGTCCAGAAAATTGAACTACAGTGACAAAATCGTGTCCCTCGAGCTTTTCGAATGATGCGAATTCATGGAACCGTTTATGGAGGCCGGAGGAATAATGGCCGCTCCGACCAAAGATTGGCGTTAAGCAACAACGGAAGTTTAAATCTCAAACCTGGTAATTTAAATTTCAATAACAATAACTTCTAAGATCTACTATAAGTATTCTATGAATCACTGTGGATATTGTTTTCAATAGGTTATAACAATGCCATTCCAACTCCCGGAAGCCCTAAAAGAGCAGGAAGTCGAAGACGAGATCCTCCAAAACGTCGTTGCTCAGTCTATTTTGCCGGATTCGCTGTAGTTTTCGTTGTGATCTACACGATTTGTCGATGCCAGTTCATGGTATGAGCCAATCCTCGAAACCACATCGAATTCCGATACAATAACTTCAAAATTTGATCCATATTCGCTTAGGAAATGATTGCGGCCTTCGCTTCAAAATTTCAGTTCCGTTAACTGCGACCGCGAATCACAGCCAGTGATCCAAAGTGGGCACTTCGACAAGCGAATACTGTGCAAATTATCCGCTATCGTCGACAGAGCCAAAAATATTCATGGAACAATTCAACATTGAACTCGTTTCCATAGCTTTGCGAGTCCAATTGTTTGATCAAGTTCCCAGCCGGTTTAAAAATTCTTCAAAATCACTAGTGTAATTTAAGAAGTCGAACTAGTCGGACCCGATTCAAAAACCTTCTTCAAAATCACCCGAACAATAATCAATTCCATCGCCAAATTGCCAGTAAACCTACTACAATAATGGCCTGCTGTCCCCGAGCTGGAGCCTGCGGTCCCTGTTGCCGCCGGCCTTGTTGCTGCGGTCCTTGCAACCACCCCTGCTGTCCACCTTGTTGCTGTCCTCCGCCATGCTGTCCACCCTGCTGTAGCAACTGCTGCTCACCATGCTGCAACTGCAACCAAAAGTGTCTCTTGCCCATGACCTGCTCGCCCAACTGCTGTAGACCACGGAGTAAGTCCCCCTCAACAAACGTTGACTTCATCAACAAAACATTTTTGAAAATTCCCGCTAATTTTAAACCGTCTCCATAGAAAACTGCTGCCCAACCTTCTGGCCACCAACCTGCTACTGTCCACCCCAGCAAAAGATTTTTGTTGTAGTCAATAGTCCCGGAGCTCAGCAGCAGCGACCAAGTACCGCTCCATGCTGCTCCCCATCAAGAATGTGCTGTCCACAAGACCGAAGTCTCGGCAACGGCAGTGGCAATGGTGGAGCCTCTAGCCGACCTCGCCAAGGCTGCTGTTCGCCGATTCAGCCAAGTTGCTGCTCCAACAACGAATACAGCCAAGATGTTTCGAGCTGCGGCGGGTGCTGTTGCTGTCCTGCAGAAACTGGACCTTGTGGTGGCGGCTCCGAGTCGTACGAACGTAAACAGTGCAACATGGAAAATTGTGACCCGCATACCTACGTCGATAAGAACCACGATATTTACGGAGTCAATTTGCTCGTCAAGCCATGCTGCTGTGATAGTTGTTGTTAACGTTGTATTATTATTATTTGGACACTCCGAAGCACTGAAATTAATAAAAGTAACACACTACTTTTCGCTTCCACCAAAACCGCAATTTCAGCCAGTTTCGACTTGGTTCTCTCCTTTCTGTATGCTGAAGATACGGTACAACTTTCCCAGCTTTCCCTTCGAAGCTTTCATTCTTAGCTCGGCGTTCCAAGAGTTAACATATACCCGCATTCGGTCCTCTGTCAGTATTATCACGCAGCAGTGACGCTATACTGTATTTATATCAAACCTGTTCATTCTTTCGAAAATTGTGTTGTTGTTGAAAATTGTATATTCACGTGTGAGTAAAGCAAACCAATTTTAGTTGGCATCGTAATATATACCGCTGGATCCCTCACGACTACTTGGTCATTCTGCCACATGCATTTATCCATATTGTGAAATCACTGGACAAAGCCGATTGATTTATTTCCACAAGGGACAGGAGCAGGCAACTAACTGAGAACTGTATTCCTTGGTTCCAGTCGAGGTAAATGTTTTATCTCATTTTGGATACACTTTTCGTACGTTAATGTAGCCGTGGTTCACAGTTTTGCCATTTATTTATGCTCCTCCTTTGCCATATTTATTTTCCTCTGTTTTTAATACCTCTGCATGCAATCGATTTTGCCTGGGCTCACAATCAAACACAAACTTCTCTGAAAGGCCGATACAATATAATACTGTCTCCCGTCGTTTCGGCATACTTTTCTTGTCTAGGTGAATATTTGATTGTCCATCTAAACTATACATATTCAAAGGTAGCTTCGTTCAGAAAGTAAGAGCTGGAATTGCTCTTATGGAAAAGACTTCAACTTGCGTACCTCCTGACCTTTTCATGTTGACACTCTCATCAGCAATTTCTTGGAACCCTTCAAACTTGTCTTGTTGATGAATTTTAGGCTTCAGTATTCAGGATTTGATGTTACAGGGATGGGCTATTATAAATCCAGATTTTGCATTCTTGATAACGTCTGAAAGGCTATCTAAGGCAGTTGTCAAGTTTTCACAAGACCCCCGCTTATAATTAAATCTCCCAAGGATAATGTGGTCTTGAACATGTCAGCTTTTCACTCACAGCTTGTCAGTCACTTGGTGAAAGTATATATCTTTTTGGCTTTGGAACTGAATTTCATAGCTTAAACTTTTGCCGTATTCACAAAGGTTCTTCTAACAGTCAAAATTCTCGGAACACTGTTGAATCTTGTCTCTTGAATAGTTGATATCAACCATCTTGTTTGTTGTAAAGTCGGCAAGGAGAATTAATGACGATGTGTAGGGCTGAATTCCATGGAGCTGTAAGTAACAATATGTAATGTTGGTTGGATGGAATCGACTTGGAGATGATTCTGAATTCTGTTTGAACTATGTATAAGCACTGTAGCTCCAATTTATTTTTTTCCGCATAATTCTTGAGCAAATATAGTGTAAAATTCTTGTTAATGCATGTAATTGAAAAGGATTCCGAGAACAAGGGTTCAAAACGTCATAGGATCCAGAGGGCGCTGTGGTGCTTTCGGGCGAGAGGAATTTAGGTCGCGTTCTATAACTGGCGGAATAGCCATTATATAAGTAGTAAACCATAGAAGAAGAGAAATGAAGGATGCAGCAACAGCGCTAGCACATCATGATTGGGATTTAATTAGAAAATGTGAGGTCGGTCCTTGAATTGGAGTGGCGTTGCGGCCCTTGTGTATTCTCTGGAATACAACAAAAACTATAGCGGCAATAAAAGTAACCTTCACTTGCTTGTTTCCGCAAGACAAATTACTTTAATAAAACTATCAAGCCATGTTATGTTTTCTCGCCCTTTTCAAGCTTGCAGTAGTTCCAGGCGCCGTTTCTCTAATTCCCAAAGTGCGCTTCTGGGGGCTTGCTTTTCGCAGCGGAACGTTAAAAGAGCAGGGGAGAGACGACCAACAGGCTTGACTGTGAAACTATATTGTACACAAAATAGACTAATTTCCCAGTGCAGATTCTACTGCTTCAATGTCCGTCTCTGTGTATATTTATAACAGCACCACAAACACAAAACAAACACCAAGTCAACAAAGTGAACACAAATTCAAGGCCTTTTACACCACAGTCATGTCTCTCTTTGGCTTCAATATACATACGCACTGCTTTCTCCCTATATATTTTAACGTCAGTCAAGTTGCAGGGCTGGAAACCACATCAACGAAGTCACGAAGTACATATACATTGCTTCAAGATTCGGCGGTTTGTTTCAGCTTTGTGAAATATATTTCTCCCCACTTTAGCTATTTTACTGACTGTGGGGGAATTTTAAAATTAGGCCCTCAGCTCAACAGCACGTTCAATTAGATGCAAAACTAACTAAAAAGGGTGACGTGAAAAAGGCGGGGAAACTTTCACCGTTATGACGGCCTCTCTGCCAAAGCTTTGCCGAAACCACATGAAGAAAGAAGATGGAAATGAGTCGAGTCGGGATACCGGATACTTGTGAAATATAAATCTCATAACTTTGGTGAAGTCTGAGGAGGACTAGAAGAGGAAGGCCAAGAGCAAAATGCAAGCTTCTTAAGCCGCTAATTTTAAAATCCACCTTTTGAAGTTTCGCTTTCGCTTCGCGGGATTAAGGGTTGAGGGGCTTTGCCTGCGGTTGGCGGTCTCCGATGCTTTTGTGTAAATGGCGGCTAACTTTTACTTTAGATTCTTGCAAGTTTTGTTTGAACCCAAAAGATATTCAATTTCACCTTGATTTTGGCGTTACAAAGCGTCTCTTGTTACTACGCGACCTTGAAAGTTTTTGCGAAAATTTAGAAATTCGCAAAGGAAAAATACTATTGCATGACTTCAATTGCAACCTCCAAAACTCATGTCCAGTTAAGATTTTGTATAAATCTTTTACGGGCCTTGCTTGATACATTTCCCATGAAAAAATAAAAATTACACCGGGGCTGTAGGCTTGTTGTACTTCCATCTAGCGTTTTTAACATGAGCTTACATTATTTTTATGGCTCTGTTTTTTTCTGCTCGCACTCGCACTCTCTCTCCACTTCTTAACACAAAACACCAGCTCCAATTTCTAGAGAAGTACATATAATAACCTAAAGGCTTTTGGCTTACCAGTTGAGGTATTGAGGCCAGCCAAATGCGTTGCGAGAAAGTAGCAAAAGACTCTATTTCGATTGCCTTATCGAACGAGCGTACCTGCCCTGACTCAAGTACTCGAGTAACAATTTCACGTAACATACATCTAAACGAGTACATCATGTAATTTCTGCCCCATTGGCAAAATTGTCCATTTTGCAAACTTTTCCAAGCACATAGCATAGTAGTACCTAACATGCAAGTACTTGTCAGTCTTCCTGCTCCTTTGTTCGCCTCTGAACAAGACTTTCAGGTCAGTTTTCTCGTCCCAAAGGTATTTCTACCTGTAGCTAAAAAAGTGTTTTTTCTAAAGCTTCTCGAGCGGAACTACATCCTATACAGCTTAGCTAGCACCGATTCGATGAAGCCTGGCTATGGCTTCGTTGACTAAGAATATTGTACAAGGACTTGCACAAAGGCCATTTCTTTCAGAGTGCTGAATAATACAAAAGAGCTTTCAAAGATATGTATTTTTATCCAAGGAGCGTCTATATAGTCATAATAATAGCACATTGTTATTATGAGCGGAGCTATTATTTATGTAGTCGCTAAATCGGCTTAACAAGTCCACTTATTGTTGCTTGCAATATTGCTTGCATTTCAACCTTTCTTTTATGTACTATCACGAGCATTGCAAAAAATTGCTTTCTGTGCAAAATTCGAAGGTCAGTCCAGCCATATATTTTTGAGCGTGCAGCTCAACGAAAAGTTTCAAGAAAATTGCATTACGCTCGAGTGGCTCGAGCGGATTAGGCTTATATGGTGCTTTTACCTGGAATTCAAGGTTATGATTTAGAATTCAGAAAGAGCTGTAATATCCGGACACAACTTTTTAAAGGCGAAACTATAATGTACCACACATGAACGTGCGTTTTTATGGTAAATTAACATTCGGTGAAAGTTTGCCAATTTACAAAACTTCTAAAAGTATATATACTTTTGAAGCTAAAGTTTCCTCTGCAAGTATTTTCATTATGAGGGCTTAAGCACTTTCCGCTTTGCACCATTTTTAAGTGTACAAAAAATATCTGCTAGAAAATTTTAAATCTTGAACCATAGCTGTTTAATTATCAGGAGTTAATAAATACAATATTTTCCTCGTTTTTTACAGGTACATCAACATACGCAATCAACCAAACGGCGTCCACGCCCATCGCTGGAGAGAACTGCCACCTCTTTTTGCAATTTTAAAGAGCTGTCATTAGAATACTCGTCTAAGCACCGATTCTAGAACTTGTAAGCCCGGCTTGTGTTACTTCAAAGCTGTAAATTGAAGAGCCCATCGCCTCGTCCGTTACCATTCAACAGCTACGCCTTGTTCAGGTTTACTAAAAGTTGGCACCTGAATATTTAACACTCAGCGGTAGTGCACAAGAGCTACTTTTCTCGACTCTTGTCAAAGACGAATGTGTTTGTGGGACTGCCGTGTGTATAAGACGCTATAAAATATTAACGTGGTACTTGGATGAACCTAAAAGTGCTCTTGTTTCTTCTCAACTAACTGTTGTGGGACGAAACGTGGACAAAATTAAATTATCCTATATCAACCTCGGAGATATTTCACCGTTTCCAAAGACAAAAGCGTCTCTTGTAGGCTTCCACCTTAATTTCATTATTAATCACAATTGTGACTCTAGGCAAGGAGACAACGTCCTTTCACTGTGTAATAGCGCGAAACGACTACAATTTAACTCTATCACACTACGTAAGAAGAAGCAAGTTTGCACCGTATGAACTCTTGCAAGAACTTCATCGATCCAGACGAAACTGTGTACAGTCCTTGGGGGCCGAACAAGCTTTTACAAACAAGGAAATGGACATTGCTTTGAAGTGAAATAGCCGCGCTAAATTTCTTTCGCTCTGTTTGTGCAATTTTGCAAATCAACTTTGCACAAAGGAAAAATCCCATTCACAAGAAAGGAAAGTACTGGCGAATTTATTTGTTCACCTGGCTTTACAAGCTTGTAACAGCTATCGAATCGAAGTGTGTTAACGGAATTTCTGGAGTGTTTGTTGGTTCTCTGCTTACATTATAAACTATTCATCAAAATGACAGCGGCTACAACAACAACAAGACGAACCCTAATAGCAATGTTGCTCCCAGTATGTATTCTTCTGCTATTGCCAGGTAAGTAAATAAAAAATATTCTTAAAGTTATTGCTTCGAGGTTCATCAAATGGCGTTTCTAGCGTTTTCCAGTTCACTATATCAATAGGGAAGGTTGGAACAAATTTAATGAATTGCAAGTAGCAAATGTTGGGGCTCTAATCAAGCTTAACGGAAATAGCATGTCCACAAATATGATTATGGTTCCGGCAGTTGCGGGTATTTTCGCAACTAATTGCGCCATGCGGGAACGCATAGCCATTCTTCTCACGCCATCATAAAAACATAAGCGTAAATGTTTAATAAAAGCGCTTTAGTTACATAACTTCAAGGCCAAAACTCCCAGAACATACGCAACAACAGCAAAGTTTGTGCAAATTCTAAAGCCCAATTAAGCCCCAGCTGAAACCTGTGTAACAAGCCTGGAATCCAAACAAGCTTCAAAGCTTCGATACATACTTCAAGAAAGCGAGGAATAACCATAAGTACGTCTGTTCTTACGCCACGTTGAGCGCTTCAGGTTCAAAAGGCCGAGCGCTTCAAAGTTGTTGCCTCATCGAGTAGTAGTACATATGAGCGTAAGTTCAAGTTGGTCTCTTCTGGCTTCTTTTGGCCTCAAAACAGGGAGCACGTCATTTACTTGGCATTTTGTTATTATATGGCAAATCTATGCCATGTAGTTGCCAAAAGTTGGGTGTAAGTTTCTGGGGACTGCCGCCGCCACCACCGAGAGGCCCCGCCATGTTGTAAACCAGTCAAGGCAATATGGTCCGTGGCAAGTGGAAATGGTACTAAGCATTATAAATATTAAAGGGAACAGCCGAAACTTTGCCATGTTCCAACTAAATTCTAGTAAGAAGCTAGAAAAGCTATAGCGTCGCAGTTTTAGCTCCAAGCTCCATAAGAGTTTGCAATTCCAGCATGGTGTTTAAATACACTCATGTACAAACACACGGATTCCGTGGGAGAAAGTTGCACAAGTATTTACGCTATCGCTGCGGTGGCGGTATCGGCTTAAAGCTAATATTTGCCACGAGCTGCTCCCACTACTACTACTATATAGTGATCGATCAGAAATAAGCTCGAGTTAAGATGGCGGGTTTGTAGAGCACGTGAAGTATGTAATTCACATGGCGGAAACTTTTTTCAAACATCCGCCAGCCAGACAGCCATAGCCAACTTTCAAAATTGTGTAACGACATTAAGAGTGTGTGTGTTGCATGGTGTAAATAAAGTGTTTGAAAAAAAGTCTGTACATATACCCACCCACCTACTAACATTCTTACACAACTAGCTGATGGCTTCTTGCATGCATCAAAAAATTTGGGCAATTTTCTTGAAACACAGGAAAAAGTTTCGCCATAATTTATCCAGCCAAAATTTCATACAACAGCTACCAGACAAGTTACATTAGCTGCAAAATAATTTGCCAAGTTACCAACAACAAAAAGTCTTGTTGCAACCCCAAGTTTTGGTGGACTAACTGTTGTACATGCACATACGTGGGTTTGAGTTTTCAGGCAGTTTTGTATTCTACCTATGGACGTCAAGCCCAGGGCATTTAAACCGGAAATTAAACTTTATGTACAGTTGTCGCACTGAACCTCCCTGTTGTCTGCCTCGTCCCCAAGTAAATAAAAACTGGTAAATATATTGTTATACTCAAGTAAGTAAAAGGAGAATATACTTTTACAGTAGATATCAAGTTTCTGTCCACCACCACCACCAATCTGCTGGTTTCACCAATACCAAACTTTCCCCTGAAAAACAACAGTCAATTATCTTCCTTCAAGTCCTAATAATGATGGATAGTAGCGCCTGCATAAATTTCCATTACGCAGAGTTCACATATATACTTGTTTACATGTTATATACATTCAACGACTGGTCGCTATTTTCTAATAGCTTGCCGCAATCTATGCGGGCGTTCTAGTTGAGCGAAACTGATGCACAGTGAATGCAGGCTGACTGAGTAAGTTTTCTTGGAAACACGTATCTCTATCAAATGCCTAAACTAGTACATAAAAGTAATTTAGACAGTCTTGTTGGCCAACAAAATGCCCAAATAAACTACATCACAATATGTTCTTAACTGTTATGTATAGGAAATGAAAACAGTAACATGTTAACGATGCTAGCTGGATTTCGGTGCGGGTATATGCGAATGTTTGCCTTCAATCCTCAAGTCCGTATATATATTCCCAATGGTCCTGACTTGAAGAGCGCTTACGCTAAGCGTTTTGGGTATTTACCAAAGAAACAAGTTTTGTATTTCTCCGTGGAATTTCATGCAATATCCCAGTGGGTTAAAATGTTCAAAAAGTTGGTTTAATTTCCGCTAATGTAAGTTTATGGACAAATCAAATGGAATGCGAAATGGTAATTGATCTCCAGATACGTAGGCATGATCGTTATTTTTCACGGATGCGGATTTAGGACCTGGAAAAGTATCTATCTGAATTTCCCGGGTTCCAATCTAGAAAATTTCTTTTACGCAAGCAAACAAGAACTACTATTATGGAGCAACAAAAGGCTGAAATTGCCAAGTTGAAAATATTCAAAAGAATTTCATTCAGTGTCTACTATTTTGCACTACGATTCGTTAGTAAAAAAGGTCACAACTCTATTGATTGATTACAGGAGGCAGGAGCGGAAATGCGAGTCATCACCTTGTAGCTTGATTATATAAATTCGCCCTTTCCCTTGCAAAATATACGTACGGACATAGAAATCATCATCCGAAATTTGATGAAGCGGAGCGGAAGTGATTGGCGAATTCCGTCATCGTCACTATACCATCGCCTATCTTCTGCCTTGTTAGTGAAATTCTACACTTTGTTCGTTATATTACATTATCTTTTATATACTTTTATAGAAGATGCTTCTATATTTTATACATAAGGAAAGGTGAACTGAAGCCAGGTCTTTGCTGACTTATGACTCTCATCATTACGTCATTCCGTCGGGCTTTGATAATCCTTCAGTGGGATTTTAGTTACTCAATGTAGACAGGAAGAGAAATGTGCCATAAAGAAGGAAAGATTTCAGTGGAATATATATCTATAAGGCGGAGGGGAAGACACAGGAACTTACAGCAGACTTGATGTTCGGTTTATAGATTCAAGGCTTATGGGTTGTCCTAATGATGGATTTATGGGGAGAAAATTTGTTGGAATCCCGTCCCAGTAGATAGATTCTACAGTTTCTTTTCCATTGACGACAGGGACCAAATTAGCGCTATTGATTGCCACGCGTAACTTTTGAAAGCGATAAAAGTTTGAGAGAAAACTTTGGCTCAAGAGCAAAGAAAGCAGCTCATTTACGTTCAAATCTTCACCAATTAGAATTCAGAGATTTTCTCAGCTGTTGAGATTGCAAAAACAGGAAGAGAAAACGTTATAAAAATGTCTTCTACTCAAAGCCACGCTAATTCCAAATGGAGATTAGATGAGCTTGGGGTTTTTGAACGTTGTTAAAAGGCATGAGAAGCTCATTTTGGCAGGATATTAAAAATATTAGTAGTGAACAAAACGTTGTGCTAAAAGTTTGTATACTTTGTAATAACTTTTATTTCCCTTGATATCTGGCCACATTTCGTTTTGTTCCCACAAGAGCCCATCGAATTAATATATATATATATAGTATATGAAAATGTACATATGTTTTCTCGTTCACTCGAAACTGGAACTCATACACACAGTTATAAACGGGGCCAGGACATTAGAGTTTCGCTTGCTTTAAAAAGTGTATGAACTGTTCCATATGGCTCCAATAGTCTTTCTTCATCTTATCACGGCAGTCAAAATAAACTTTCACGAGCCGCAGGCCATGCAAAGAAAATTTCCCATTTCCGTTCCAAGGAAATAAGTTGCTTTAGCGTCTCTGTAGTATTCGCCACAAGGAAATGTGGTTGGCTGGTGGCCCCAATCGACTACTACTCAGAACCACAACTCGGCTATTAGCAACATACAAATAATATGAATTTTAAACACACATACGCAGTAGAAACCTATTTCATATTTTATAGTCATACAAATACGACACCGTTTTATGACGTTCAGAGGGACTTGCGATACTGAATTGAGCGATCACATTGTATGTACGACGATAGCCAAGGAATAAAGTTGTGGAAAAGTCATTTCGAATCTGCTCTGACAGGTCCACAAGTCACAAGTGTGTATGAAAATATATGTATATTTTATAGTTTGAATAACTTTTATAACGTAACTATTCCAACTTACTTCGAATTTTGGTGTATGCACCAAAAATATGTTATTCAGCTATCGGTGGTGGTCGGGTCGAGAGTACGTTTACGTCATAACCTGAGAGTGAGACTCAACATACTTTGAACAGCTTTTGGAATACGTTTATACAAACAACTTTCCAAACTGATAAAACTTACCAACTTGTGTGCATGAATGCCGCAGCTAGCAGCTTCAGGTAAACACTTGATGGTTTTGTGTGAGAATAGCTTCATTGAAAGCAGGCCTTTGCGGAATACAAAATATTTCCAGAGTATTCAAACAGACAGACAAAGTCTGTGGGAGAAAGTAAATTCTTTTCTTCCAAACAAACTTGTCTGACTAGTCTGCCACACTGTGTATTCTGTTCGTTTGTGTAGCTTTACTACACAGTGAACTCTAGAAACTAGCAGCGATTGTGATGGAAAATACTTTATGACTATAGAATCCTTTCTCGTATTTTTTCGCCTTTTTCACCACCAAATGCCAAATATTCACTTTGGACCAACAGTGAATATTTACTGCTAACAGTATGTAGTCAGTAGATGAAGTGAATCTTGTGAATAAATTTTCTCTTTACAGATCACAAATTCACAAATATGTTCTCGTCGTTAGACTCAAATTGCTCCAAATTGAACCGAGTAAATTTGTGGGGTCGTAAATTTGGAAAGGAAGCTGTTTCACCAGCTTTGACGTATTGCACAAAGCGTCTTACAGTAATTCGAAAGTAGATTCCAAAATTGAGCATAAATTTTTGGAATGATGACGCTGTGAAATATAAAGTATTCACAAGATATGTGATATTTTGGTGATAAAGTTTTTAGTATTTGCCGTCGATTGTAAGCATGGTTCCATTAGAGACAATTTGTATTGCTAACAACAGTTTTGTGAAATTGGCGACCTTAACAATCCACACAGTTTGCACCTTTAAAAAATTCAAATTATAGAGTATCTTCTATAAACGTTCAGAATTTTGCAACCATGCCAGCAATACAGCAAAGCTCACTTAATTGCAGATCTTCCAAAATATAATAATTAATGACCTCCTGGTAAACTGAAACCACATCAAACATCCATTATTGCTATACATTTCAGTCAGTCAGCAATTATTACCAACCTCCAACCTCTTGACGACTTTTAATTGGACATCCCGAGTCAAAAACAGACCTCAAAGTTGTGGTTACAGCTATATACGTTTGTTTCTAACAAGCTGGTGCCTTGTATGTATCGTTACTGTTTCAAAGTAATTCAACAACCCTTCAACTTACCGACAATACATAGAGATGAAACAGTCTCACTTTTCATTTCTGTAATAACAACTTGAAGTATTCTTATAGTTATTTAATAGCAATGTGCCTTTGGCTCGGCTCTCAATAGTAGCAAATTAAAAGAAAAGTATAGTTTTGATGTTCTAAGGGTCTAATATTCTTCAATGTTTCTGTGTATATACATCAACTCGTTAATTCGAACACAAAAGCTTCAATGGTTAAGCCCCTTCCAATTTCTTAACCTTCTTCTTTAGAATTCCCCACAGAAGAGCCAATTAGCTGTATTAGGTTGCTCCCTCTCACAGACAAACAAAATCAATCCGCCATCAAGGATCCCCATCAGAAAGAAAACAAGAGGAAAGCAATTTCATTGAAAACTCTTATTCCCCAACCACCAACTTTTGCACAAACTCTTTTTAGTTGGTTTGGATACTTTTATTCCAACGTAAATGGAATCTAACCATCAAACTGGAACCCATTGAAATCAACGACCAACTTTCACCTATACACACAACATATAATTGGCTAAAGAAAAAACAAACCATAAGAACCCACCAACTGGATAAAAAGCCTTTTCTGTTTATACATAAATTCAATTACGCCCACAGATATAACACTAACTCACTACTCATGTTACTCTTCTTCAAAGCTGCTTATTGCTTTAACTTTGAGAAATACAAAGTAGTGTATATAGTCATAGTCATTGGTCGTCTCCTAAAGTAAACCAATTTCTTTTTACGCTGAACCTCTTTTAACTCCAACTAAAGCTTTTGTTTTATATAGCAAAACCTCAAACAGTAATTTGCGGATTTTGGGTTTAAAAACCTAAACTAGAAAACCCACTTTGGAAGGAGCTTTTTACAGCCGAGCTTATCCGGATTGCAAGAAGGTTCATCTCGATCCGCATCGGGTAGTAAACAAGAGGTCTTTTCGATGACGCTCTAATGCTGTCGCAGTTTACGTTAACCGATAGGTCTTGACGGAAGTGTAGTTTTTTCAAGACTTACTAGCAGCTTGAAAGTCTGTAAACCTGCCTAGTTATTGATACGTCTTTGAACCAAATTCGAAGGTATCCTACCTTCTACACACACTTCGGGAAGTACTCGGTCCATCAAGACGAGATGGCCCGTTTTATTTACTTTCTCCCCTACCAATCCATACCCATTTACAATTTAATAGGCTCCAATCGAAGCCCCAAGTTGGATGCCGTCATTACTATACTACTACTGCTGACTGACGTTGAAATTTTGTAGGGTGCGCTGAAAGAACCAATTTTACTTATCCATTTCCATCAGTGTTGCGTTGTGTAGTATAGCAACAACTTTCAGCGGAATTGAGTTCCGGTCGAATAATACTGAGCTGCTCAAGTTGCAAGTACCTCTTCGAGGTAGGTGGGTATCACCATAAAGTTGGACTTTGCTGGAATCCTGTGGCGTGCTCCGGTCTTTGAAGTTGATACAGACAGGGCTATCCGAGTATATTGACGTTGTAATGACGCTTTGTGGCTTGGAGTAAAAACAATAACATCCATACAGCTTTTACTATATCCTTTACATTCTTTTCAGAAATCATTAGGGCTGAAGAAGTCCAATAAGCGGATTTTCACTAATACACACACACTCAAATAAATAGTCTGCAGATACTTGGAGCTTGTATTATTGTATTGAATACATGACGGCTTACATTCTTATATAATTTTGGCAAAACCTTAGGACTGAACGCCATTGGCGAGCTTGATCAGTCCTGACGTTCTTCAAAGTACCAATTCGAGAGAATGCGTAGGACGAAAATATTGGCTCCTGCGTGAGATTTAAGCCAAATCTCCCTCTTTAATTTCCTGCCAAATTTTCAAAGAGCTTTTCACAAGGCTTAATGGATCCTGAGGCTAATAGTCTTGCAAAAAGGAATTTCACCTTTTCAAAAGCCATATCTTTCAATGTCCTGCTCGATAGAATATACTACTCATAGTCTGTACAGAATTTACCACGTGCTCCTTCATGTTCAGATTCGACCTCTCTTTTCAGACTCTTACTACAAAAGTGATAAGCTGTCACGGAAAAGCGGATCAGGCCTTTCACATGGATTTCCCCCACACTTTTCCCTTTATGCTTCCTTCCGGGAATTACATGTTTCATGTAGATACCCGACCCTGCTGGCATCTCCATCCAATACACATGTTTTCATGGAGAAACACAATTTTCTAATTACGTCCACCCGCATTAGCACTTTGACTATAGAAGGATGTATAATTTACCCTGGCTGATTTTAGATTTCCTGAGGATGAGGATTTTACCTTATTTCGTCTATACATATCCGTCTTTAGGGATCAGCTCCAATTTGAGCTCGAGTCCTTTTCAGATTACATGATTTAGCTACTCCCAGGATACAAACATGACAAGGCTCCTAAGAGCATTTGAGTGTAACATCAGTCTTGCAGATTCGCGGGTGTCAAAAGCGGGTGTTATCCATATCGCTGGAACGTCTTTTCAAATTGGCGGAAAGATTGATCGGCGACGGAACAAGAAAGCAACATGGCCTTGGCTCGTGCTTGGGGCGCATTCTGCGAAATTTTTCTTTGAGCGTTTACAGCGTATGTTCCATCGAAAAGTGCTTCGTTAACCAATTTTTGTTTTTAAAATATCGGCTCAGAAGCAAGCAACTTCTTGAATAAGAACGAACTCGCAAGCTATAAAATACAGCCCCAGAACAAACTGCATTCGCAGATGCAATTTTCATGAGCGAGCATCTCTCATGAACAATTTCAATCCGCATTTCCGTCAGTTTTCCGGAACTGATACACCTCTAAAATCCGTCGACAACAAAACAACCTTTTATACAGTCTGCCATAAAATAGCTCAAGGCTCTCTTCAACTCCGCTCATGCAACTTATCCAGAGATAGTCACACGTCTCGAATGTTTACTGGCAGTTGGAAATTGAAATTTGATGTACCGGCGCTCTGTTGGTGGTACCACAAGGGGAAATCGCTGGAGAAAGCGGACGCAGAAGAAGAAGCTTCAGCATCAGCAGTGGCTTTGAATCATGCGTTTCTTTTACACTGTATCAAAAGCTTGGCGAAAGGAAGAGCAAAAGTAATATGTGGAACCACGGAATGTTTATGGCTCCACAGAAATCTTTTCGGAAATTCCACACGAGTCTCCTCCTCTACTTTTTTACTTGCCTCTCAAGCCTCTGAGGTTGCAAAAACACTTCCTGTTTCCTGAATGGCAAAATACTGTTATCGAATTTTCGGGTGAAACCTTGCTCATATAATAATGTAAGATTGCAGATGCATGCCATAGATATACTTGTTACAAAGAAGAGGCTCTTTTATTAAAACGCTTTGTGGTGACACGAAATCTGCATTCCGGACGACGTTCTCGGATGTTTCTGCAAATAGCCGCGGGGTGTGGAAAAAACACGGCTTGCTTTTCTAACGAACGTTTACTCGCTGACAAAATTGCAACCCGAGAGATCAACCTACATTCTCACATGTACTAATATACGGAAGACACACCAAGTATTAAATTCTCACCGGGCCAAAAAGTATTTAGAAAAAGTTTTCCCCGTGTCATGTTCTTGTATTACGTCAGTCAGCGCTATATCATATAATACACAACGTACAAGCGTTTTCTCCCAGCTTTTAGTACTCCTGTCGCGTATAATCGTTTTGTTCGCCGCCCAGCGTGAAGTTGTCGTTGTTAGACACGTCAATATAGTCTTGTCTCGCCGAAATGTCGTGAAAGCCCAGGAGATCTCGCGGAGACGGCGAGGTGTGACTCGATTCACTACTCGATCCGGAAAAAGTATTTTTTCCCAACGTCTCAAAGAGATCTGTAACTGTCTCCAACGAGATTGTAACCACCCCCTCCGAAATCTATAAGTTTTGGAATCTTGTAAAACACTTGCGACGAGAGCTGTACCTCAAAATTGTGTTTGATCCAGTTTTGGCCAATACTAAACCGCAGGCAGGCACATGAGTACCAAAAAGTGTTTTGATTGAGACACACAAACAAACAACTTTTAGGCGTTTCACCCTAATTCAATATATTAGATTTAGGCACCACTAAAATTTTATGGAATGACAATTCACCCTTTAACCTGATTATGAGAGCCACAATAGCCCGCCTAACGACATATAATGAAACGAATCCTTTGATTGTCTCCGTATAAACCGCCAGGTTTGTGTGTGTACTATGATGTTTATGTGTATATTACTACGACAGCCAAAAACTTTCTCTTTGTGGACAAGGAAATGGTTGTTGTAATGCCATCTAAAGAGTAGAATATACCTGGCAATTCGAACCAAAGTACTATTTCGTGGTACGGAATATCCGGGTACTACTATTCTATTCATGACTTTGTGGTTTGTTTCGTTGCTTTCATACGTCTGCGTTATTTGGAGAATTATTGCTTCATGGCTGGCTGCAAGTATTAGGTACGCAGGCATGCACGGAAAAAGAAGTTTCGTCTAGAGTAGGAATAGACGCCAAAACAAGTGATATTGGTGGTGTAGCAATATAATAGCGAGATTGTAGACGGCGTTGTTATCAAAGCTATTTTGGGTGGAAGTAGGTAATAATGCTGCGTAATGGCTATGATTTTATTGCAATCTTGTCGTTGTACGCGACACATTTATGCATTATTTGTAGTATCAAAATACAATTGCTTCATGCTTACTGGAACAACGTTTCAGGCCCTGGAAGGGCAGTTTCTTGTCTGTTCACTGCAGGTCAAGCCCGAACTTTGAAAATTGTCGACACTTTTGGGAATAGCAGAGTACAAAAACAAAACGATTGGAAACCTAGAAACAAAAAAAACACAAATCTCGTGTACCCCATCAAAATAAATCTAATAATAATGTTTGGATTGGGGGACAAATGAAATACTGAGAATTTTCATATGCGTGTACGTGGATACAAAGGCCGTAAATGCAAAAATCGCCCTGGGCACCGGAAGAATAAATGTAAAGACGCACTGGGAAATCGGAATTCTTATCGCGAAACTGCGAAAAAATATATACTTCTTGCGACCCAACCAGCACGAACTCGGCCTACGATTGAAATCCGGTTACTGGGGATTTCCTATCCTTGTGCATGTACAAACGGCAGACGACTTTTACAGCTTCGCCTTGATTTGAACCTCAGATATTCGCAAAGCTCTTTTCTCCTTCTTCTTCTTGTGATGTGAACATTTTCTTGGAATATGTGCCAATACATGGAATGACTCGAGTTCACATTCTCACATTTCTCAATATTTTTCTCCAAGGCCCGACTTGGAATTTCGGAGTGGCAGTAAAAGGTCCATAAAATTGGCTCATTTACCATCAAGATGGAATTCGATCACATGGGGACTGAACCAAGTATACTTTGGCGTTGCCATCGTCATCATTCCATGGATCGCCGACTTCCTCCAAAGGTGTTATCCAGAGAACCAGTTGTGTTATAGAAACCTCCAGCACAATTGTAAAAAGCGCTTGAACTTTTCTTGTCCTTCATTGATGTCGCCCACTGTCTAAATTCCATAAGGTCAGTGCAATACAGCAAGCACAAACCGCCTAGAAACCATTACAAACGATATCGCCAATCATTCCCGTTACGGCCATTTCGTTATCAGCAAGTACCGACCAAAAGCCATTACGAGCAAAATTTTCTATTTCATCATCATGATATTGCTTGGATTTTACTTTTCCAGCTTGTTTCATTCAGCCAAGTTCAAAAAGGCAACTTTTCATACATGGCTGGATTCATATCTTTCATGTTCAAAACGTGACTTTGACTTGATTGCTGCGGTACGCTCCATGTGCTGACAGCATTTTTCACCTGTCAGCCTCCTTAACACGTGTCTCTCGCACTACTGCCTACATCAAAGACGTCTAACGCACTGTACGTGCAAATGACGTGAATTTGAAATTCGCGCCAACTTTCTATTGACCACTTCATCAACAGCACATCTGTTCCACCTCACTTCTCGTCGTCTCCTCTCAAAATCTCATCATCCGACAGCTGTGAATCTTATACACGGTTGCAAAAGATTATATTTTCGCACCATCTGTTTTTTACGTCCCTTTTGCATCACGTCTCCCTCTGTGTAGGGCTCAATTTTTGTGTGTTGATGGCATAAAAGGATTGTTCAAGTATGAAAACAAAAAAAATCTCTGAGATGTCTTCGTATATATTGGATAAGATTCCGTATGGTAGCAAGACGATGAAGACAAAAACAACGCTCTTCAACATTTGTGTAACTTGCTAAAAGCTTCTTTTTGGAGTTTTTTGCTTACTTTTTCCTATGTAAGAATAGCTTTGTCGCATCAAGAGTTTCTACCGAGGATTTGCTCAATTAATTAGTGTTTGTGTGTGTGTGCATGTGGGCTTTTACAAGTTGTTGCCACGGTGGCTCTATTACTGTTTGGATTGTGGTGAAAGCCGCATCTGGTCCATTTG
The DNA here is from genome assembly GCA_034698345.1 of Sphaeridia pumilis. Classification (NCBI taxonomy): domain Eukaryota; kingdom Metazoa; phylum Arthropoda; class Collembola; order Symphypleona; family Sminthurididae; genus Sphaeridia; species Sphaeridia pumilis. The sequence continues at coordinate 6,967 of JAQGBJ010000360.1, read as the reverse complement.
TTCCCCGTAGAAGAACAAACTTGATATATTTGTCTTGGAACATTAAAACCCCAAGTAGTTTCCAGCTCGTGTAAAAGTGCAAACAAACCCAATGTCTCTCTAATAACGTCACATTCTATGTTCCACTATTTTTTCCCCCTCAAACCAAAGCCTTCCAATAAGAAACGCTCCGTTAGCTTTGAAATTAAAAACTCCTGTATTTTTCCGGTACCATTAGCACATGTCCACATACGTTGGGAAGACGAAAAAAGTCATCGGATTGTTGTGAGCTCCTGGGGACCAGTTTGTCCATCCAAATTCCTTAACGCTTTCTTGACGGCTTTTAGAGAAAGTTGAGAAGTACAAGGAACATATTCACTCTGCTTTGTCACTCCTTCTCATATTACACTTCTTTTTGGATCCTGTATGGCGATTCTAACGCAGTCAACCAAGGCCCCGTAGTTATACATACGCCATTAACGAAGGAAAAGCCGACAAAGGTGTGTGGATAAGACAATGTTCCATGTCGGAAGCTGATTTGGAATTCGTGTCGTGTTCGTCCCTCATCTTGTACTTTTTACCGCCGTATACCCAACATGTTAGCAAAACTTGTCCCTCCACCTCCTCGTTTAATATCCGTAAGCTTCTTGGAGGTAGTAAAAACTTTCTCTTCTTCGTCTCCAGCTCTTATATGTACATCAAATAGCCTTGGACAAAATGGCCTTAATGGTACGACAGGAAAAATTCGACAATGCTCAAGGCATACTTTTGTATTTTATCCTTCCAGTCTCGCGTGTCATGGGTATGTACGCAATGGCCGCCTTCTTTAATGCCATAAAACTTGTGTCTGCCAAGGCAATTTGGGCGGCCGAACAGGTGAGAAAATGGCCAGTTTCTAATTTATAGTTGGACGGATAATCTGCACGCGCGAATGTGTGCAACTCAAGCGTGCTACAGGACTATCCACGTGTTAACCTTGACGACCATGGAAAAGTTGGGAATATTGGACTCTGCTCCTGAAATTGTCCAGCAAAGTGTAAGGCGAATTTTGCAAAAGGTTGGGTTGCTGATGGTGCGAAATTGTAATGGGTGGAATTATGACAGGCGTTGCATATGTACGAGAATATATAGTTGGCGGTAATGGAAAAAGTATTATCGACGTATGCGGATCATCATGGAAATGGGCCGAGGTACGGAAAGCGGTAATTTTCTACCTTGATGACAACTGTGATGATGAACGATTTAATATGGATCAGGTGTTTCTCAGGGGAATAATTTAATGTTACGGCCTATGTGAAGCTACTTCTATCTCGTAGGGAATCCGGTCTTGTGGAACAAGTTCCGAATTCCTTTGTTTGGCATTTCTGGCCTAGAAAAATATAGTTTGAATTTATCCACAAGGTTCTGAATCAAACTCATTTTAGGAACTGAATTTGTAAGCTATCAAATTGGCTAGAGAAATTCATCGGCGAAAGTTCTGATTCTGGAAGCCACTTCAGATGACAAAAAACTTGTTGTTCACAACACTTAATGTCCTCACCAGCGCCATTAAAACGCCCATCTCCTCCAGAATCTTTTGTCTGTAAAGAAACCGCATTTTTCGGAGTCAAAAAATGCTCTCTCTCTCAACCATTGTCCATTTCATTCGATTCCCATCTTGCCATTACAAAAGCCCGAACACTTTTAGTTTGTAGTGTCTCTCGTGTAATTCATCCTTCATTTCTTCTATTCATTCCCTCTATCATTTATTTGTGTACCCATCATCATTTTTGCCCCGATGCGTACGCTCTTTAATAGCAACTGCTAAAATGACAAGAGCACGCACAATAGCCATCATCGCCATACTACAGTCCAATTTCGACCCCAACTTCTAACAATGGACATATCTCCGTTTGCAATCGCGTCGTCATAAAAATGGCTACCACCTCTCTCTCACTAACTATGTTTCTTCAGTCCCAAACTCGCCTTCCAAAAGACGTATTTTTTCAGCAGTAATATTTCTTCCGTGAACACCTCAAGGGACCACTTTCGCCTTACTTTCATGATGCAGTTGGCTCGTTAACGTCCGACCGTTACCGTATTACGACCAACACGATCATTTTGTGTGCATCAGCGTAATGGCAAGTAATGGTGGCCAAATCCAACTCACAGATTTTTCACCATCTTTAACATCAAAGAAGAAGAAGAAGCTTTTCCACATTGCCGACATTGCTGCAAGCAAATTCACGCTTTATGACACTTGCAGCAGCCAACAACTTTCGATTCCACGAAAGGTGGTCATTAAAACACCTTCAAATCCCGCATGTCTCTGCTGAAAGCTTCCAGAAATTTTCATCCGAGCTTAAAAGCTCAAGGATGCAATATAAACACGCTACTAAATCCATTCCCATCGGATTTACACAACATGGCGACCATTTCCCTCTGAAAACTTGGATATCCACCATGCAGCAATAGTAGTAAACCTGGAGAGAAACAAACTTTTCCGCGACGGACACATATCCTCTGGTGACGTAACATAATTGCCTATTTGCGACAGCTGTCAAGTTGACATGTCTCACGTATTATTACGGTAAAGTTGCATTCTCCAAAAGAAGAAACTTTTCACCGGACGACAGATATCATCCAATTGTCGTCAGCAACAAGGCTGTAGTGCATCTTCTCTTCACACACTTTCACCACCACTGTCTGCATTCCCAAAGTCTTTGCCAATTTTAAAACTCGCGCTGCTCCTACCGTCAGATATTCAACCTCGAGAGATTCACCTGAAGCGCCCAAAAGTTCTGCCACGTGCTTGTTAGCATCAAACTGAATGTGCATTACATCGACAAGTTTTTGTGTCGTTCCTTCTCTGCTCATGTAGCAGAACATTGTATAAAAGCCAAGTTGACAACTTTCCTTTGTCAATCTGCATCCTTGCACACTCTTAATCTCGTCTCCAACGGAAACACTTGATAAAGGTAAATCTTTATTCAGCGGAACTTGTTGGAACATACTGTTAGAATACACGTGAAAGACCTTTTTAAACCATCCAGCCAGCCAGGAAACTTTTGTGAAAATTGCTTAACAAGCTATAACAAGGAGAGAATGTGACGCTTTGCTGAACCAACATCTAAACTTGTTTTTCCCGCATGTATTTCCATGGATTCTGCACATAAATGCCCCAAAGCGTTTTGTCGACACGTGCGACCGATTGAAGTTAATGGAGAAACACAGTAGTGAGCTATAGAAATGAGCCTGAATTTTTACAATTCGAGGGATTCACTTTCTAATTTGTTTCGAAAGTTCCTTATTGTCGATTTGGTTGAGAGTTGAGAAGACCTTTTTCGGCTCTTTCTTACTCAATTTCAAGATGAACACTGCTATTGAGAAAAAACTGCTTCTGCTGCTATTGTCCTTAATGGCAGTGCGACAGGGCGCTTAACAGCCCTCAAATAATAGCATTACACAACAAGTGTTGTATACAAAAGCAGACGGGAGAATTCGTTTAATTGTGCGTGAAAACAAATTTCGCTATTTGTTATTGGAGCTGATTTCTTCAAGCTTCTGTAACGCTTTAAAAGGCTTTGCGATTTCCAGTTTTTGTTTTTCTGCTGTGAATAATTTTATTTCCAAAAAGAAATCTCGATTAGTATTTGCAGCTTTGAATACCAATTGCCTTTTAAACTTGGAATCGAAAATGCTCATAAAACTAAACGTTGAAGCCCCTGCAAATTTTGTAATGGAACTTGGCTTTTGAATTTTGCAACATCACGCTTGACCGAACGTGCTGTATCAGCGAAGCGAATTCTCCAGGCGGCCTTTTTTAGTCCTCCGTCGGCTTTTTATCTGTAGCTGTCACTTCATGAACTCGCTAAAAGAAAATAATAACACCGAGAGCCTTTCACCGTAAAATTATGCGCGCGAAGCTTAAAAAAGTTTTGGGTGAAAGGCGGGAGCGAGGGGAAATTGTATGCGACATTGTAATACAATTCGAAAGACGAGAAGAAGAAGAAGATTTGAGAAAAAAGAAACATGCTGATATGACGGCGGTGTGGGTAAAAATGTGTATATTTGGGTGAATTTATGGCGAGATATTTTTCGCAACAGCTTATGTGAACCTGTCATGTTCATGAAGAGGGAGGCGAGGAGAAGAAATGTGCAAAATAAATGATAAAAGAATAAAAGCGAAAGTAAAAAGAACTATGAATCTCTCTTGCGTTCATGTCCGTAGAATGAAGACAAAAATTCTGCCCTTCAAGAAGGCTGCTGCTTGCTTCAAAAAGTCCAAAGTGCGAACATTTTTTACCTTTCACAAGCAAAGCCGTGTGTGTCTTGCGAGCAAAAGGCTTAGTTTTTCAGCTGTCCACCGAAAAACTTTGGGCCAGAGTTCTGACGGAAATTTTTATACTTGTACTTGTAAAGTTATTTCAGCTGACTTATACACCACAATAAGTCCTTGAAAAGTTGCTTGACGTTTTGTGAAGTCAGAAAAACAGTTGGGTGTTGGTGCAATTTTTCACCCAATGTGTGCATATTTCGCGTTTGAAACATGTGAGGTAGTATCTCACTAATTTCAAGTGGTAGAGCACCCGTGTTTGCTTCTACTGACTTTCACCTCAATTTCAAACCAGTATTTCTTGAGTTGAGCATTCACAACTCCAAGTTTCTCAAGTCAGCAGGGAATGCCAATAAATGCATCCAAGTTATCCAATGGGGAAATATCAGTAGTGGGCGTTTCAAATGCTCATCGACTCAAGTGTTTGCTCTGGGCTCTTGAATGGCCCTTGTGATTCCAGTATGTCTTGCAAAAAGAAATTTCTTCAAGTACAAGTAATTGCGACCCTCTCTTTAGACATACTGAAAAATGCCCCTAAATATACATGAATCAAGCTGAGAATACCCGAGCTACTTTCTGTAAGTTCAGAACCATCAAGCACGTTTACCAACATATGTCCCTCTGGACTCCATGTCAACTTTGCGTTGGCGGATTTAATATTTCCATATGCTTCTTCCATAACACGACCTGCATTCATAAACATAAAATCTTTAGACGCTAGCGGCACAAATGAACCTTGCTAGCTTGTGTTTATTTTACGAATTCCAAAAATCAACCACTAACAATTTTTTTGCCATTTGCAGGTCTCCTCAGCGCCTCCTGCTCTTCAGGCTCCCGGACGGGCTTTGGTGATGGCGGCTTATATCAGACTTCAGCCTCCAGGTTGGTTTTACAGTTTTCTAAAAATTCAAAACTCTTCTATAAATACTGTGCCTAGTTCGTACCATGGCCATGCAAAGCCTTTTTGTCACCTGAGCACCACAGTTCCTCCCTGAACTCATACCATTAACCCGCTACCAATACATTATGTAGAAAGTTACTTTCTTTTTGCGTAACCCTCGCCTATTTTTGCCCCGAGGGAAATATTTGTCAACGCCACTAATGTAACCAGGACGACATTAATTGGATCACAAATATAAGCGCCCACACAAGCTCATGTAAACATTATGGAATTCATTATGTCAGCCAGACAAGACGAGCTCCCACAGACACTAACGTTATTATTATTGATTGCCCCAGTCATATTTTGGATGATTGGAACTTGTTCACGCTATGTCGCCCGTATTACAAAAATGGCTTCACCTTCAAAAGCTAACTCGACAGCATAATTTTTCAGTGTATTTCAAAGGATGAAAAGAACTCAACATCTTTTAGTTCTTGGAAGCCAGATGTGAACCACAGCATCTTTGCGGTTATCACTGAACCTGACAGGATAAAGTAATGCCGCTGATCAAAATTGAGAAAGCTAACATCTTTTTACACATTTTGCATTTCAATAACTTTCCGCTCCAAGGGCTTGGATGTTAAGCCTGAGGTTTCGGCTGTGAAAGCATATTGCGATTTCTTTTTCCGACGGTATTTCTTCTTATCTCTATGTTTCCCCCATGTGTATCCCAGGTGTATTTATCCCTCTGTGCCATGTTTCTATATTTTTGGAAGGTGGAATACGAGGTTACGCATAAAGTATATATACAGTAAGTTAAATTTGAACTTGGCTTGTATGATAACGTCAAGAGATAAACCAAAAGCTTTGACCTGTTAGAGGTGGAAATTTCAATTTATGGATCTTTCAGATGTCTTAGGTCTACTTTTGGGGTAGGGTTAAAACAATTTCGTTCAATGCAAATACTTTCAAATACATATTATAAGTTCTAGAACTTTGTTCTTTTTTGAGAAACAAAATTATACTTTACCTGAAGGTTGCTTTCTAAATTAATAATTAAGGAAGCAACCTTCTGTTAGGTCATGTGAAATCTTTAACAGATACTGCAATATATCAAAAAACAAAAATTCACTATTTTTGCAATAAAGAACACCGAAACTTTCAACGACGGCATCCATCTAAAATTGTTTTGTCATCCTTGAGTACGACCTCACAGCCGCCAAAATGTACAATCCGACTCTGAATTTGCCAGTTCAAAAAGCTCAAACATGCTTGGATAAGTCCCCACCCGATGCTATTTTTGACGTTTTACTGTCGCCGTCGCCAACGTTGGCGAAAATAGCGTGAGCGTGTAAATGAAGTTCACGGAAGTGGTAAAAATGAGCAACACTGTCGACTTTTTCACACGCTTTCTCCCGCTTCTCCCTAGCGTCTTTGTAACTTATTGTTTGTCTCTGAAAAATCTGCACACCTCTCCACAATCTACATACAAAGCAAAACACATTTGGCTGCCTTAGAATGAAAAGATTGGAAGATACCCGAAAGTTGAAGCCGGCTAGAAGTACAACTCCAGTGAATTACAATAAGATCCATCTGCATACATATACGCATATCATATTCACGATTTTTTGAAGCAGAAGGTATATACATTTCAAAACGAATGATACAGCGACACTGAATTGTATTTTTCATTTTGTTTGCAGATCAACAGAACACTACTGCCTGAACGGCATCTGCCGGGAAGATGGCTCATGCCAATGCAATCCTTGCTGGACAGGGCCCACTTGTAG
>JAQGBJ010000359.1:0-44892 GCA_034698345.1 Sphaeridia pumilis | reverse complement strand
TTACTGTTGGCGTAGGAAAGATTGAGAGAGAAGCCCAAACAACAATCAAAGTTACCTCGTGTCTTTGTTGCCCACACGATGACGACGACTCAGTTGTAACTTGATTGTTCATGTGAACGGACATGGTGGTCGGCACCTTGAAGCTCAAGTGAAGTTCAGGCGGCGTGTGTCAGTCAGAAACCTTTCAAGTGTTTACAAAGTGCTGTGGCCAGTTTTGTAACTACTTATTGCTTTCCCTGCGTTAATTTTGGTCGTGGATTAAAGCAAATCTGGAACAAGTGTTGGCAGGTGCATTGGAACTTTTACTACAACACGACGTTGATTTCAAACGCGGATCTTGTTTTCGAACGAAATTACAGTGTTCGGATGTTGTGAGACATTATGGGTTCTTGATTAACGGTGATAAAGAGCTACTGGCGGATTCAAAGAACAGTGTCTCTATTAAACAAGTGCTTTCTATTTTCTACTTTTAGAACCAAGATTTGCCGGTACGAAGACATTTTTTCTGTTGCTTGTTTTGAATTTACCTGAAGAGACTGAATCATAACAAATTCCACGTGAGATTTCTGGTACAAACGGGGTTTAGAAATACAAGATGTATGCATACACGTTTTACGACTTCAAGGTGATTTGCTCTATTTTTAAGACTGGACCTCGCATGTTACCCAACCAACTTCAAAGCACTTACCCTTTAAAATTCAAGGTTTCAGCAAGGGGTTTTCCAGACCTGTTATTTAGGCATCGCCATCGCTCTTGTAGCCACGAATCATGTCAAATTCTTCAATGAAAATCTGGATTCAGTGGCTTCGAAAGGAGTTATATATTATTCAGGTTGTAAGAGTTGGAAAAATAGCATTTGATAAGGGACGTCGAAAGGATCATGGAATAGTTCAGATTATGTTTGTTTACTAAAGCTTTGGTTGACCGGAATGATTGAAGTGCGGCGAGGATTTTACTTGCAATGGGTCAGGCCTCCAGGCATAGAAGCCAAGGTTGAAATTAAGCTTGAACGAGTTTACCAACTTCTTGTGGTTCCAATTGGCAAGAAAGAATATTTTTGAAATTGGACACCGTGGAAAGAGCCCACTTCCGGCAATTTCGCCATAGTCCTTCTTTGTTATAACTTACGTTTGTCATCATATTTCATCCGAATTGTATCGTTCGAAGCGGTTGGGGGCAGATGCAAAGAGAAAGGGGAATAAATCCGTCTCGAGTCTCCTCAAATACCTGTAATTTGGACTTGCAAGTGAATCTCTAGGACCAAGAGTTTGGCAGAGCTTGGATAAAGATTACAGATGGGCTTTGCATCCTTTACGCACCATAGGTATCGTCGTATACACAATCAAGTTTAAAGTTTTGTGCGTATTCAACAACAAGAAAAGTAAAGTCAAAAGTTGTTTTGTGATGTTCGGAAACGATATGTATAGTTGAAGTTATTATTGTGAAATGTGCGCAATTTGAAAAGACAAGCGATGGACAGGTGAAGGATCGTATAGGTACAAGGGCCGGCGTGCCGCATGCATAGGCCCTTTGAAAGTGAGAGTTGCCTTGTTCATCCCATAAGTATTTACGTAAACGGCGACTTGTATTTCAAAATATAATGTTTATTTCACACTTTTGCCTTTGACTCTTGTTGTTGTTCAATTGATATTCTGTATATAGTGGCGAGGAAGAGAGGTTTATAAATTTTAAAATTTAAAAGAAAAGTATAGTTTTGCTCCCAGTGTTTTTCGGCTGTAAAAAGGTATTTCTGTCTGTCTATATGAATCTGAGCAATTTGTGCGTCTGCACAGAAAGGATGCAGCTTCTTTCAGAACGTTTGCTTTTTTACAGGTAATTTTTGATCATGTTGGGAATATAGGAAGGAAGCCCATGGTGAATTGCCATTTGATTTGTACGCGTTACGTAATATTGCACACGGTTTGAAGGGATGAACCGCTTTGTCTTTCAGAGCTTGAAATTATGTTGTGATTTTTCCCGCTGGGTGCATGAATGGATATTTGCAAAAATTTCCTACAGCGACATCATGCTTCTGTATATATTCTTCCTTTCGATCTTTTAGCTCGTGGTAAAAATTTTGCTGCAAAAGTATCCATGGGATTTCCGCTGTATGCGGTTGCACATTTTTGCAATTTTCTTAATGCATCTACTACTGTACTTCTTGATGCAGCGTCTGTAGGAAATTGAACACGACGCACAAATAATTCGCAATGACAACGACGACTGTGACCTAAATTTTGTCGACAAGAAGTGCATTTGCCAAAGTCATGTGAATTAATATCCGATTGCATTTGTTATGTCATTTATATAAGAGTCAGTCAGCTAAACCTGTGAGTTGAGACTGTGTGAAACGAGGTTTGGTGCATAATATAATTTAAAACATGCAACCCTGCCCTGTTCTTGGCCTTGGAAATGAATTTTAAATATTTATAACCAGGATAATGGACCACATTCAAGTTTATGTCTGTGATAATAATAATAATATCAATATCAGCGAGCAGCTCAGCCAGTCAATTATAGAATTCAATGATGGATTACAATGATTTGGACGAATGAAATTATATAATCAAGCCATGTGGCGCCGGCGACAACGACGGGATTTTTGCAACTCCTTTGGCTACTGGTCAAGGTTTGGTGTTGAGAATCGCCAAAGCTTCCTCATTGAAAGGTGTCATTAGGAATGCAAATATTTTGTGCACTGTCAGTACTCGTGGCATTGCATAATGCGGTTATGAGTGCAGTAATTTTTGCAGGTGGCGCAGCAGTGCTTCAGGCGCTAACAACAATTTTTTGGAGCATAAAAAGCCCGCATTATAACATAATCTTTAGCTTTTGGTTAATAGGAAGATGTAAAAATGTATCAGAGGAACAAGGAAAAAGTTCAAAGGGCAAAAGATGTGAAGAAGAATACATAGGAAGTTTTGATAGAATCAGACGTTTTCATGTATATTCGCAATCTGCAAAATAAAGTGACCGTGATGACCAAGTTGAAGATTGATGAGATGATAGATTTGAGCTTTGGCCAAGTTGAGAGAGAGTGTGAACACAAATTTTGAGTTGATTTAATGGCGGCGTTACAGTACTTCGTTGCAAAGTTGAAATGAAGTTGGTCGTTGTTGGAGTACCATTGGCATTGAATTGAAATCAAGGTATGTTACCTGTTGATGTTGTTTAGAAGGGCGATTTGTAGATTGGTGAGGATACAATCAGGAAAATGTAAGGTTTTGAACACATGCTAATGCCGAATATCTGCGTGTCACAAGAGATCAGCCTTGGGATGAGTGCAGAATATTGATATAGTTTTTTAATTTGGTCAAGAAACGATCCAATGGTTTTTCAAGGCGGAATTGTTTTTTGGTTCTATAATTTTTTGCATCGGAAGCGGTCAAAACCGACTGATATGATCCAACGTTTTCGTGTGCAGGATCACAGCAACAGGATGTACAGGACAACTATTATAACTTTGCTGCATCGATGAAAGTTTGTGACTTTTAGTAAAGTTTTTGCTGTAAAAATTTGAAAGTTAATTTTCGGCTTCCGTGATTTTGGTAGAATGACACTTGACGGTAGATTTGTGTATCGAAAGGCCACAGCGTAATTTCATTGCAGAAATGCAATATGCAGAGGTTTTAAGTGAGAAAAAATTGGTGACATTTTTTTGTACTGAATATGAAAGGGGTTTGATGTGGGCTTTTGATCCAGGTAGTGCATAAAACGACAAGTGAAGGAAGTTAATTTTATTGAGCCGTTGCAAATTTCAAAATTTTAATGGCTTCTCACTCTCAAAAAGTAATGAAGCTCGCTGATTAGGCTTTTGCTTAAAACCAGTAGAAACTCGACCTCTGGTTAGCCTATGTTTTAAGGAAGGCGAATTTTTTAACACTTGTGCATTTATGCCTGCACACCACACCACACCTGCCGTAGAAATCAGTTAAACGATGAGCGTTTCGGTCAGGTGAAATGAGATGTAATGATGATGGTTTTGAACTTTGGTTGAAAAACAATTGTGGTTCAGTACTTTTGGTAATTATTGCAGTCAGTCAGATGAGACAGCTTTAAAATTTCCAAATTTTTGGAAACATTTTTCTCATGGAGGTAAAAGACCTAAGGACTTGATCGGATGAAGTTTAGTTTGTTAGTTCCTGTATAGTAATTCGACCTCACGACTATGTATTTCCAGAAAAGAGTTAAAAAAACTTTGCTTTTGTGATTGAAAATGTGCACTTTTGTATTTTGTTTTTTGCACTGAGTTTTTGGCTTTGCAAGAAAGGCAAGATTTGGACGGAGACAAAAGTAATTTGAAAAACTCTCTTCTTCTTTTCTCACTCTCACTTAAGGTAAGATAAGGCGATAAGTTTCAAGATGCACCAAAAGTGCGAGAAAAGGGTAAAAATCTCTCAAGATGAGCAAGATGGCATATCTTTTATATATATAGCTTGCAGCGTTGGCCTGAGGAAAACAAAAAGTTTTGCAAGAAACGCTGCAGCGTTTCTGCTTTGTGTTTATGTATGTGTATCGCTTTCAAAATCATCCTCGGAACCTCTCACACATGTTTTGAAAAAGCTGCAAACTAATGTTATGCTCCAAAAACGTTGATTGTTCAGATGTGATTTTCATCCAAGCAGAGGTTAACAGTAGTAGCAGCAACAGATAGCATCGATGATGATGGCAAATTTGATTGAATGTCACCACATACTTGAGAGTATCAAATATAAAAACTAAAATAACATGTCTCGTTTTTGGTTTCAGGTTGGTTGAGTAGTGTAGGACGGACGACCAGCGAGAATCAAGCGGATTAATCAAAAGTGAATCTTCAAGATGAGGACGAGGTTCAAGACGGAGCAACTCAAGTGAAAGCAAAAAGATTCAAAAATATCCAATATCGACGGATATGTTTACGCAAGCCAAAGGTAATTCAAAGGATCTTTATTAATAGCAAATGTAGAGAAAAGTCGACATCAAATCGACACGTTCAGAGGGCGCTGTTGAATCTTGAAGTTTATTATTAAAAGTGGGCTAGATATTGCTCATATCAGAATCTCTGTCAAGGTTAAAATCGCAGGGTGCAAATGCTTGTAAAAATAATAAATGTATGCAATGCATTTATGTGAATTTGAGCGAGCTTAATGGGAATTATTGTTGCTGCCGATGTTCACATGAATTTTTATGACAAGACAAGACACAAGTTGCACACAAGACCTGTTGGTAAAGTATACCTTAAAAGCTTCAACATAAGGGCTATAATTGGCAATTACACATTTTATTTACAACGTCATTCATTCATGATTCTGCCATTTAATTATGTTTATTAGGGTGAGCTCATGATGCGTGATTTAGTTGCATGTATATATCATCAAGGTTTACAAAGGCTCACTAAAAGCTTTGATTCTATCACGCGGAATACGAGAGTGAAAGTGAGAGATTCTCCACTATGGTCTACATATAAAACGATATTGTTGATGATTGTTGTTGTTATTATTGTTGTACTTGGTACTCATCGTAAAGATACTTGGAGATAAGCTGCCGCGGCGTTTCAGACAGAAGAAGACATTAGAGAGAAAAATGACTTTCATTTGTTGTTGTGATTTGAGACAAGTATTATTATTATCTAATCCCGTAATCTGTAGAAAGCATAAGCAATACATTAATTTCCATGGCTTTCAGAGTATCATAATATTAATATGTTTGCTGATGTACAAGAACGAAATTGGACCGTGCTCTGATGTAAAGTCTAAAAGTCGCAAGTACATATCTCCAATTACAAAAAAGTTGATTGAAACCAGTAGCTCTCAATGGTTCGGAACTGTTTTACCGTGCAACAATCCAAATCCACCACTTGGTTAGTTGAAAAAGCAGCCATTAAGACCGCACGTGTCAGCCACCACTTGACCAGCTTTTTTTGGCGATTGAAACTGACCGTTACAAACAAGTGAAACAAGCTTGTTTTCAGTATTAATTACCAAAGACCAAGCACAAGACTTTTCAATTAATTTTCCTCAAGACTTACTCAACATAATTTATGGTACAGAAACTTGGGATATTTTGCTGTGAGGTGGAATGAATCACGGTAATAGATTTTCCGCGGTTGAGCGATCATCTTGTTGGTATTCCAATTAATTTAGTCTTGTTACAATAGTATCTACTTGAAACTTGGTAGAAAGTTGTGTTATCATCATTATCATATAACAGTAAATATGTATTGAGATTGAGAGTGCAAACTGTACATCGACACGGACATAATCTTGATTGCTTATACGAGATTGCGCAACAGATCGGCAAGGTATTCTTACCACTTTGTTTCTTGCTTGACTGACGGTATCTGATACTGTCTGGTATCAAAGTCGTAAATTTTAAAGTGTGTTTCAGCCAGTTTCCTAGAAAATCTAAATCAGGTTAAGTTTGAAAAACTCGTTATGAAACAGTGAAAGGTTCAACAGGTAAATGAGTAACGTTAGCCAAGGTCATGTCAGCTGTGTAGCAATTCTCAAACGATGACATGACATAACGGTGAGCAGAAACTATGTCGGAGTCCATTAGGGATTTAAGGGATTTGGAGGAAGAATATTTGTAAATATTGTTACTAATGGAAATTTTCACCTTTGACCTTCAACTACGTTAACGTCTGTTACTACTGGACCCAAGTCGAGGGAATTTTTGTGGTGGCCACCAGTGTCGAACAGGAACAGTTTCTCGCAAGACGTTATTATTTCGTTCGGCTAATGGATAAAATGACAGTTAATGTACGCTGTTTTTCTAGAAACTGATAGCTATCGGTGGCCCCTTGTAAATACAGCTCCTTTGAAAATTTTCGGCTCCAGGAGAAGATTAAAGGGTTAGAGAATATTAATTCATTCGTGAGCTACTTAACGGTAATAAAAGGGATTCTTGATTAATCCTATGAGTTAGCATAGACTACTAAAGGCCGCATTTCCAGGGTTCACACTTCACACTCCAAAACTTCCAGAGTAAGGCGGAGAAGAAGGCATTTTGTTGTTATTATGATTATATTATATATTACTGATGACCTTGAAGGTGACGTGAGTATCAGAAGGCTATTCCAGAGAGAGACATTGTCAATGATATGGGTTGAAAGAGGCTAAATTTAGCTACTTGGCTCACTGACTGAGACTGGTTATTTTGACAGTCGACCTTGAAAGGACGTTTGGATCGGAATCTGGAGGACGCATACTCTGGAATCACCATTTTTAGGCGTGAAAGGGTCAGTTTATGTTTTGCCGTTTACGAGTAAACTTATGCTTAAGTTGATGGAAAAACAAAAGGCTCCAGTTGTGCTTCTTGTGCTGCTTGGTCCAGTGTTTTGGTCGACATTGCGAGAAAGCCGGCCATGAAACTGGGCCTACAGCCAAAGTATTGTTGTAACTATGCAGTGTAAACTGTTGTTTGTCTTGTGGAAAGTGAATTTTTTGTGAACGTTTTGTACGGCTCTTTTGGAACGGTTGTTGAGGTAAATTTGAAATATAGTTTTTGCAAGTTTCATTCTCATCAAAGTTCAGCCTGGGGGCTTGAATGTATATATCTGCGAATTTTAAAATTTTCAATGCCTTTTTAGTTTATTCATGTTATTGTTTGCCATTTTGATGAATTACTTGAATGGCTAATTTCTTGGAATTTTGTATTACAATACGGTTTGTGTGTGGAGGATTTGACACATGGCTAATTATTTTGGCGATTGTTGTATTGTGTATATGCGAACACCAAGTTGATTTTTTACTTTTTGTCCGCGCATATTAAACAGCCTCAGCCTCAAGATTATCTGTATTCGCTATAGGCTATTGATGGGGGGATCATTAGGAAAATTTGTGAGTTAATATATAAACGCTGGCGGATGATATCACGCTTAAGAAATAATTAATTATTTGACTTACTTAAAGTAAGTACATAATGCCCAGGCCCAGCGTTTGTTTAGTTCAAGGATGCATTCATTTGTGTGCTGTGGGCTGGGCTGGATTTTTGGAGCTTGGAGCGATTCACCTGTCTGTATTTTTGCTGACATTGCGTAAAAGGGTTGATTGGTGTTGGTAGTTTGTTATGTGAGTTTTCGTCTGTAGATTTTTTAAACGTTTCCGCTGCCAGATTATCCAAGATTGTAAGTCTGAAAGGCAGATTAGTGTCCACTTAATGTCTGAATGTCGTTAGTCGATATGGAATCGAGAATATCAAGTCCTGCAATGGTGAGTGACTTGGAAGAATCAAAGGAGAAAAATGAGTATTTTGGTGTATGTAATGAATAAAATGATGGCTGGAGGCGGTGAAATCTGCCGCGACTTTTGCAGTCGAAAAACGCGAGAATTGGCGTTGGTTGGTGGTAGAAAAGTGCAAGTGGAAGCGTATTCATTTTGGCTGTCTCGGCAGACTATAAGCTGAGAGTCCCACGCAACTTGATTGTTGCAATTGTTGGTAAAAAAATCTTTTGAGCCGACGGGAATCGCAGTTTGCTGTGAGAAGACAAATTATGTACCAGTATTTTGAAGCTGATGATGATGCAGAAATTACGGCGAAAAGACGACGCTGATTCCAGAAGTGCGTAGGAAGCGTGGAAGAAAAGAAGGACGAATCCCAGGTGGATGTTGGCAATTTTCTCACGCATTTGTGAAATATAACGAGTCTTTGTTGTTCCTTGTAGCTGCTTACATTCACCTACAGCTTAAAGAGACAATCAACTTGTTTGCCGGCTGGAAAGACCAGCCAGGTGAGTAAGCAATGCGGAAATGCAGCGTCATGACCAGGATCTGACAGTTTGGCTGTAGCAAAAGTAAGCGAAAAAATCAAAGAACTAGCGGACCGTAAGGGCACATGCGATTTGCCAGAGAGAGGGAGGTTTTGAAACTGAGAGCCAAAATTCTGGTTTTCAAGCGTTCAAAAGGTCTTGAAGCTTCCATTGATCAAGCTGACAATCAAGTTGTGAATATATTTCAATTTGTCAATCCGCCTGTCTTGTACTATAATGAAATAACAAGCAGAAATTAGCAACCCTGACAATGCATTGGACAATATATGCGCTTTTCACTGTCATATTTGACGTTAATGTGTCAAAAGGTACTTGGAAAAAATATTTTCATCAACAGCCGAAAAGCCAATGTGAATTCATGCGAAGGCAGAAATGACAAGATTTATTCAGCCGACCCGCACGACATTGTAAAATTTTGGCATGTGAAATGTGTACCTAAAATTTCAAGTGTACAAGTTTCAAACGATTTATAATCTTTCGATCATTTCTCTGAAGTCTGAACGAACTTTATTGAATCGGCAAACACAAACTTTGCATCGAATCGATCGAGGTACCCGGACGGATCAATCATTACCGCGAAACAAAAGAGTTTTAGGTATACGAATGGCTTACTGAAACGTGTGTAAATCATTTGATTACGTGGAGCAATCAGCTGTTGTCGACGAGTTCGAAGCAATCTGTAAGGCCAGTTAATTATGGGCGCGCGCTCGCGCAGCGCTGCTGCTGCTGCAGCTCGCTCGCTCGCCGACTTCATGACGTAACTTTGCTGATGGACTCCGCTATTGATTTCAATGAAGCTTCACGCAACTTTGAGAATTAATGAGGACGTATAGTCTTGATCAACTTGGTTTACCTGCGCTTCTATAATCAAGTCTTTTATATTTGCTGATGCTGCTGCTGTGAGGAGAATGAGGAAATGATGCTAGATTTTATCATTGATTTTCGTGCACACATGTTAATCAAGCACACATTAATTCCAATAACGTTTCTTCCAGAAGTGCTTGTATATCGATTGCGGTACATGATTTTTTTCCTGGTCATCAAATTATTGGCGAAGCTGAAAAGTACTTTGGAGAAAGAGCCACGTTATATTTTGCGGCTTGAATATGATATTCCAAAGATTATACACATTTTAACAGTATGGTGCAAGTGAATACGTATCTGTATACACTTGTGGCAAGATTGGTTTGGCGGTTTTGCAATAGAAATTTGCGAAAATCTCTGTGGCCGCATATACTGACGTAGAGGTTGGTTCGATTGTTGGATAATGTGATCACGATTCTTGTTTGGTGGCGGACCACTACTGGCGGACTATGGATGACGATGAGGAGCAATTTGTAAAACATGGGCTCGTATATCCATCCCTGACTATTCAAAGATATCTTCAACCATATCTACTTACCGTTGATGAATATATAGCAGGAACAGGATTTTCATGTGTGAAGTTGACTGCCGTAGTAAGTGAGATTGCCGCAATAATAATGTGGATTCACCCCCCTGTCAAAGGCAAGATTCGTTAAGTAGCTAATGATTGAACGTGGGGGAAAAGATAGGGGTTACTGGGCAGCTCTCAAAAACTCAAACAAGTTGCTAAAAAGTTGATAACGTCGTCGTTTCCGCTTCTAATCAACTTGTTACCTGTATTGCACCAAAATGTATGTGCTTATTCGAAGTTGACTTGCAATTTTGCTAAAATAATTTAGTATATGATACCATGTTTTTGTCTGTCTACAGGTATTGCTGGCACCACCGCTGGAACTAGCAACGACTTGTTTGCTGAAAATGAGAGCCAAAACATGAATTCTCAACCAGAGGAAGAGTGTCAAGTGCTACTAGCACTGTTTCGACGGACACAAAAAAGTATTAAAATGAAGTGTGCTAAAAGTGGTGCAAGTAAATTAAACTTTTCGCTAGTGTGCCTTGTGGTATTTGTGATACTCGGAGTACAAGCACAGCCACCCCCGCCACCTGCCGGGGTAAGTTAAACTTTGGAAATATGTTTTTAAACGTTGCTCTTGAAGCACTGTTCAGATTCTGGTCCCAAACCACGTGGACACCAGAAGCTCCAAAAAATCAATACGTCCTATAAAAGGCAGCAGTATTAGGACATATTTGGAATTTGAAAAACCTTTTGCGACTTTGCTAATGACTTTGTCACAGTAATCTGTCTTGGTAAAGTTACATAACAAAATGGATATTTTATTAATATTTGAAAATATGTCCCAATCTTTCACTTGTGTTTATTATATACGAGATAAAAAGGAGTTGATTGAAATCCGCCCTAGAGCATATCAGAAAATATTAAAATTCCATACAAGGCAGGATAAAGTAATTAAAATGGCTGCTGATGGCGATCGATTCTTGGCCGTCTAATTATGGCTTGTGGGCGGATGTAAAGGGTATCTAATTATTCTGTTTACATGTGGGCAACTAGGTGTTTTTTTGGTATTGTGACTGAGGCAGTCTATTTACAAGTATATGATGTCTTAATAAAGTTTTTTGGCTTTACAGTTTATAGATTTCGACAATCTACCCGTCACCCGATTCTCTTGCGAGGGTAAAGTCATTGGCGGGTATTACGCGGATGTCGAGACGGGATGCCAAATGTTCCATGTTTGTACGTTGGGTCAGAAAGGTGAGTTTTAGTTTTGAAAATTAATTTCCAATATAATATACTTCCCAGCTTAAAGCAAAATAGTTGTACCGCCACCTAAATCCGACCGACAGACAGGAATGTTGTTGAGAAATTAGCGGATGATTAATGCTGTGAGTCTGATTGCGACTATTGTAGTTGAGCGGCTAATTGACATTTGCTCGACGGCTGCAGGGGATTAATGATGATAAGTAGTCAGAGTCATTGATTGAGAGAGGTGTATTTAATATGACGTTGTATTTCACACACTGTCAGAATCTTGGAGACAGATCGCAGATGGGTGCCGTCAGCTCCGGAGCCTCTTTATGTAACTTGATGGATATTTATTTTTGGTGTCATCGGAATTGTTTGGCTTTTGGTGGCTCGTGCCTTTGCTGAAATTGGACCACTCCCATCGTCACAGTCATAGGTCCAAGTAGCAGCAGCAGCAGCAAAATTAATGTATCGATATACAGAGTTCAAATAGTATTTGTGGAACAATCGAAAGTTTCCCGATCATCAGTACATGAACATCAGCTTTGGTCAGATTCACTAGATAACGTTGTTGTTATATTACGTCGTGTTAGCTTTTATTGACAGAGTGTTGTAATAGTGAGCTGGGATGAAAATAAGCACCCTGCCGGGTACTTATCTCTTCTTTTTCTTACTACTA
Organism: Sphaeridia pumilis; assembly: GCA_034698345.1. Classification (NCBI taxonomy): domain Eukaryota; kingdom Metazoa; phylum Arthropoda; class Collembola; order Symphypleona; family Sminthurididae; genus Sphaeridia; species Sphaeridia pumilis. The sequence goes on along the minus strand of JAQGBJ010000359.1, from coordinate 32,838 downwards.
TTATTAAGCCTTTGGAGCAACAGTTATAAAATTAAACGTTAAAGGAGCTCCAACCAGTTGATAAGCAAACAGATAGTCATGTTCGGCAATCGTGTGTTGCAGATTTTGTAAGAGGGTGCAATTATGCGTGTTTTGATGCTATCATAATTGTATTTTTAACGACAGTGATTTAGGTACAACAAGAAGCCTCTGGGCTTATTGTTTGTTTGCACAATTTGCCAGCGTCTTGTTAGATGGATTAAACTTGAACCGGAGTTTGGGAAATTTGCAAAGTCTTGAAAAACATTTATGTCAAGCTACAAGTTCCGAAACCTGCCATTGGTCAAGGCAAAAATTTTAGGACTGCAAAAAAGCTGCAGATTTTTTTTGACGTGAGATGTACTGAAAAAATATGGGTTTCGTTCGATTCACGTTTAAGAAGGCACTTGTCATAAGTACAAAGGTTAAAATTAATGCGATTTTTTATTAACCAACATATATATTGGATTGCTATTGCTGCAATGGATCCTTTTTGCAAAATGTGTTCACAAAGTTGCCATGAGTTGTGTCACTTGGCTGGGCAGGTTGCAAATTTTAATGGCATACTGCTCCTGTTGGTAACGTTATATTCCATCCGTTCAAGATCGACAGCTGCCGTTTGTAATAGCTTATAGTTGTAAATGCCGGTTTGGAGAGTGTGATCTTGATCTTGTAGTATATGCCAAGCCAGTTTGTATATATTTAATGCGGCGATTCTTCGATTGATCGCGGTTATTGGTTGTATATGCCGAATGACACTAGCAAAAGTTGAGGTTGCAGAACACAAGTTATATGAATCGTGTTGGACCATACGTGTTCAATATGCGTTTAGACTTTTTTACTTTGACCTTTGCCCTTAATGAAGACTCGTCAAGTTACTTGAAGTCTTGAAGCGTGCATTGGAGGCCCTTGATGAAAACTTGTAACGTTTCAAGACGAGACGAACATGTCGAAGGTAGGATGAGAGGTAAACGATGGGATATTGTGCTCGCTCAGCAGTTTCCTTCGAGGGAGAAAATGTCCATAAGTTTTCAAGAGCGCCGTAATAATAATAACGTCATGTTGTAATGAAAAGTACATGAACATTACGTCTTCAAGCGTATGTATTTTGTACTTAAAGGCTGCTCCTGGGCAATAAAAAGTGAGAATCGTGCCCAGTAGGACGGTCAGTATAGGTGATACACCTGTAATTTGGGGCTCTTAACGACCAAAGTCGCAAGACGGTTTCTTGATTTCTGAAGCTTGGAGCAGATGGAATGCAGAAGGAACGTCAGTTTAACTTTAAAATACTGATTGTGAGTGACGGCAACTCGGATAGCTTAAAAATTAAAAACTTGAAGAACTATTTCGCGGCGTGATTCAAAAAAAACATATTAAAAAAATTCGATATTGAGGACCGGGCAAGAATTAAGACCTGCAACTTCAGCACTGATAGATACAAGGTTTGAAAGGTCGGTGGTGTTAAATTCCATGAAGTAATTTGATGATAAAACATTTTTACGAATGTCAAACTAGTTTTTTCAGACAAACTTGACCATTTTTGATAAGCTTAAAAGTAGCCTTACATGTATACATGTATGGACGTGTGGGCATTAACAAGGTGGGAATTGGTCACGCAATTTAGTCACTCGTCTTTGACAAGTTGAGAAGAGACGGTTTAGTTCCAAGACCACACCTCACGTGTATAACTTTCAATGTTAAAAAAGCGTTTAATTATCAAGAAATGAATGTGAAACGTGGGTATAATATGTCTTGGTACTTGGTGAATCGACGGCCATTTTGAAGGCGATGACAAGAAGGAGTTGGTGGTCGTCGTCGTTTGAAACGTTTTTGGTATCGCCGGAGATACGCTTAAAAGTGGACATGTACATTAAGGCGGCTGGCGGACCGCCGAACTTGAGCTTTAAGCACTTTGCTTTGGTGCTGAACCAACAGAACCTTGGCACAAGCTGTGTTTATAGAAATCGGGTCAAAACGTTACTGAATGGCACTTTGCAACATTGTTATTGATCTTGGTAAATGTGAATGGAAGGTGCCAGTGTTTTCATTTTGGAGCACCAGCAAAAACACTTGTACTTTTCGTTTGTGATAGACTTGAAGAACATGGTAAAGGTGTGGCTCCGTTTGTTTGCAAAGAAGACTTAACACCGATGAATATCCAAAAGGCGATTAGTACTTCGTAGGTCGCCATGGGCCATTTTGCAATTACAGTATATAAGAGATGCTAGACTTTGATTGCAGATTTCGTTTGAGGTGTTGCAAACGTTTATTTACTATAACCTACCATGGCTTCTTCTGACCTCTACCAAATTAATTCAAGTTGTATTTTATTTTAAACGACAGGAGGCTAGGGCGGTGTCATTGCAGACTTGAGACAGGTCAAGATTTTTAGCCAATGCTAGTAAGTAGACAGACGATTCATTTATAGACACAAGTTATACATTAATAATAGGGTAAACGAAATGTCACTTTGGTCAGCTTCTTTGGGTGCTTCTGGATGATTAATTGAGGAACAACGCCCAATTCCCAGCCGCCGCCGAAGTGACCTACAGATACTGGCGGGAAGCTTTTGCACATAGTTTAATTGCAAAAGCGGCGGAGGATAAATACTTCTTTGCAAGTGAAAAATGGAAGCGGCTGTCATTGAGGTTGGGAAATTGATCTACTTGTTGCTTAAATGGTTCTCAGATTACCAAGAATATTTCAAGCCGAGAATGGTGACTTGTGAGCATAATGTGAAGGAGAAGATTGGCAAAGTTGTAGCCCTTTGATTCTAGCGCTTTACTGAAAGTCTAAGAATTGTAGTAGATGTTCATAAATCCAAAAGGCTGCTTTAACAGTATAATTGGAAGAGGCGAGACAAAGTAGAAATTATCAAACTTGAGAAAGTTCGCCAAGGGTCATGAATTTATAAAGTCAATGGCAACGAGATTTTGCAGTTTCAGGAGCAAGACTGCACATTAAATACAACAATGCTGACGATGACGACGACAAGTTTCTTGTAAGGCCTGCTGAGGCTGAAGGGCCTGTTTGACATAATAATTTAGCTTGATGCGTGAGTACATTTTTAAGAATGTTGGTTGAATGAAGCGTGTAAAATAATTGACATTATGGATTCGTGTAGTCCCAAGTGCTCGTCTTCATTGAAGCATGTAATGGTAATTGAGCGTGAATCACAAGGTCGTGATTTTTGCACAATTTCCCCTTGTTGCATAAAAAGCAATAATCTTGTCTCGTGTAAACACTTGGCGTATACAAAGAGCTTTTACAATAACTTTTTTGCATCCCTACAAAAGTGTTTTGAGGGTCACATTTGAGCTGTTTCAAATTTCAAAATCTGATTCCTTGTGATTTCTTGCAGATGAAGTCCAAGATATAAAATTCCTGTGTCTCAACGGAACAGTGTTTGATCAGGAGACTCGAGTATGTGAGCGGGTAGATGAAGTTGATTGTTCAAAGGCTGAGCAGTTTTATGACTTGAACTTGGACCTGTACGTTCCCGCTTCGTCGACGACTTCAACATCAACATCGACCACCACCACAACCACCACGACTACGACAACAACTACGCCCAAGCCAAGACCTCCTCCGACGCAAGCGCCATCTTTGCAGCCTGTAGTCAGAATCAACCCCAAGTCATCCACATCGCAGGCTGCGGGAGCAGCCTCCAACAAGCCATTTTCCACCTTCACATACTACCATCGAACGCCCACTTCGTTGATTTCTTCGGGTTATAATTCCCAGCAACAACCTTCCACGTACCTGATTCAGCAACATCATTCAAACAGATCGACTGCTCAGCAACAGCAACAGCAACAACAGCAGCAGCAGCAGCAGGCAACAGTGGTCACGGCGACAGGCCGAAAAGTACCTTCAGGTCCCAAGACAATTGTGTACCAGCAGCAACTGGCGGCGAGCACGACTAAAGCACCGCCTCCAACTGTTATGATACCGAAACGTGTGGTTTATTCCAATGGTCCAAGCAGTTCCCAGCCGGTTCAGCCGATACACCATCGAAATCCAGCACTTCTTCGGTTAGCTCAGCAACAGGCTCAAAGGCAGCGGGAACAAGAGGAACAGCAGCAGGCCAATAATAATGGCAACAACAATGCTCAGCAAGATGAAGAAGAAGACCAACGAGCCCAGGCTGAGTCACCAGCCTACTCTGATGAATACTACGACGACGCTGAAGTTGACGAAGACTACGCGGCGTCCTCTTCGAGTACCACTGACCGGCATCAGCAGCTTCAGCATCAGCAGCAGCAGCAGCAGCAACAACAACAGCAACATGCGTACCTGCCAAGTTCGACTGCTCGAAGTTACATGACTTCGTTGGCTGAGTCACAGTATTTGGAAAAGGTTGGAGCTGCAGAAAAGCTGGAGAACCGCCAGCTGCCAGCAGCGGTCTCTTCGAAGGATTCGGACAGCCGGCTTGGCAATGGGACCAATCCTGCAGACTACTATGAAGATTATGATGTCGGCGACTATTATGACGAGAATGAGCAGGGCATCAGGGACGTCGACCACCATTTTGCCCATGTTGATGTGCCACGAATACCGTTTGCCAAACCCAACGTTCCCAGAGTGCTAGTGACGAACGGGAAACCGTTCTTGCCGAGGTTGCGAAGGCAATCGTTGCATACAAATACTGCGAATCCGACCAGCAGTAGTGTAGATAGTCGTCGTAGTAGTATTAGCAACTCTTATAGCAGCAGCAGTAGTAGTAATAGTAACAAAGACAGCGGCTTTCAAAGCCCGTATTATTACGTCAAAAATTTGGAGCGGGATCCGGGGAAAAGTGTCCAAGAGACGGAGGCAAATCTTCGGAATGCCCGAACTTTAGAGTCACAGAAACCGGGTTTTTGGCAATATTATTTCATCAATAATAATCAAAGTAGTCAGTATGTAGCCCTGAGATGAGGGGGTTTGAACCATGATTTTGTATTATTAAGCAACTTACTATAGAATCTAAATTCTTTGACTGTCCTAGTTATGTTTAATTTTTTTTGTAGAATGCTTCCGTTCATCGGTAGACATTTCTTCCTCTTGTGTGCCACAATCGTTTTATATGTGCGTATTGTTTTTCGTTTTCACTATCGTTTCTTTTTTATGATGGACGTATTCTTAGAAGAATGACTTTCTGGAACTGGAAGCCAACGAGAGCGTGAGGCTAAAGGTCAAGCGCTGTTCATGTAAGATAAATCCTATGCTTGTTCCATTACTTACTTATGATGGAAACTTTGTACGTACATATGTTTTGATCATTTGTCAACAGTATTTCAAGTGCTGTAGCACTAATAAACTTATTTCAGCAAAATCCTTTTATTATTATATCATTGGGTTCACACTTGACTACAGGTGAATGTGACGGGAACATATCTGATTTTCACTTTACTAGATCAGACACTTTCAAAAGTCATGTATGGCTAGAATCGTGTAATATTATAATATATGGAAGTAGCAGGTGTGTTTGGAGCATGTTCGTCGTGTAAAACTGCTAAATACTAAACTGTCATCCTATTGTATACATCTAAAGCTTATCATCATCACCTTCCTAAAAAACACAGCCTCTCTCAGATACTTTCAAGACTAAATGTAGATAAAATTACAAAACTTGGTTACGGTTCATACAGTCACAATCATGGTGTTTGAGGCATGTGCGCACAAGTTGGAGAATAGCTGCAAAAACCTGAAGCACTACTTGTTGGATCGGTAAAATATAGATTATCTCTCTGAGAACATGGCTCACTGACTTAATAGAATCTTTTCCTGGAGTTCTGCTGATGATTCTGATACAAAATTATTCCTATCACGACGGCCGCCGCAATGACAAGCAAGACACACAAGGTAACGAAGAAGATCTTGATTCCACTCCATCCAGATGGCTTTGGGTCTTCGTGATGTTCCCGGGGTGCTTCGAAAGACGAGGCAGCGGGGATAACATGGTCTCGTGGTTCCGGAGACTATACAAAGTAGCAAACAAAGTTGAATTTAGGATGGAAACAAGCCAAGATGTGTAATCAGGTAATCAAATGTACATACCGCTGAATTAGGGAGTTCCAATTCGTAAGTTTTTACACTAATGAGGTCGTGGTTGTCAGACAGATCACCAGTGGCGGCAGTGAAGCCAAAATAGTACCCAGTTGGCAAGATCACTCCTTCTACTTTTAAGCAAGGGTCCCAAACGCTCTTTCCATTGATGTCCATGGAAACTGTTACAATAATATATCAGGAAATTAGACAAAGAACCTCAACAAAGTCCTGCACTACAAAAGTAAAATTCACCAGTAAGAACGTCATTCTCATAACGGATGCTCATCCAGCTATCATGTTGAGAATTTCTCATTTTGGCCTCACAACCAGCAAGTTGGGTATGAGTACCATCCCTGTCGTGGTCGTAAGACAGAGTACCATTGTTAACCTACAATCAAATTGATTCCCATCAGCTACTTTCGTTCGTATCAAAGAAACCCTTGTCATATTCAACCCACCATGGCAGAAATGTACGGATGAGCATGATTATGAGGACCATTATGGTTACTGTACGTATCGACAATTACAGCCAACCCCGAAAAGAAGTCCCTAGAGCCAAAAACCCCACCAGGGGACATTCTTTCCTTGGTGTACCAGAACGCGAGTCCGTCGCCGAACAAATCTTTCCCTTTTCCGTGGACCTTGTACTGGATCTGGACTTCCCAGTTTCGCATAGACACAGGCTGTAGAATATAATTCATATATAGTAGTTTCCCATTTGCCAGGAACTGCTAAACAATCAATCCGAAAGAAACCTTACCACTGAGTTCCATAGTCCACCTTGTTGTGATCTGACGTCAGGAGTCAGCCTAATGTATTGGTTAGTTACAATAGTAGTGCCGTAAAAGTCCCAGTATGGAATTTGCCATCCTGAACCTGGACAAATCAACATAATTTTAGCAACCGGTGAAGTCCCAAAGGCAACAATATTCTTCATTAGAAAATTCAGTTCAACTCACCTTGATATGGCTTTGTCAGTGAATGTTCTCTCTTATAGTAATCAGCAGTGCTCCATACGTCATCTCTAGAGTCTTGTTGGGCTAGTACTGCTATAACTAAATAAATTAATGAAAATATAGCACTAGGGAGCCTAAGATGATTCAAGTATCTGCTCATTTTGGCAACTGGATTCCAGATTTTACTCTTCTGTCAGCTCTTCCTGGAAAACAAGAAAAGGAAATAATGTTTACCAGTTTGTTGAATGCAACGAAAACCAAAACATTGACTCATAGCTAATAACATCAATATATTGGTATTATTTGGCAACTTCAATGCTTCCACACAACTAATTTCACTTGCGCAAATAAACACACAATATGACGCGTGCTTCCTGTATTCGATGCATTGAATAACACCATGTTGCTGTGGTTTTCTGAATAATACATATGTACTTTGTTCAATTGTGATTTCAAATGTTGTAATGACTACATTCGGTTTCTTTTGAAGAATGCAACAATGACACACTACAATCGACAATCACGAAAGAGCGCGATTTGTCTTTGAGGTGTTGATAGATACAAAATATCGAGATTCCCTGCCTGAGATGTTCTTTTCCAATAGCCAATAAACAGAATACTTCACCGATAATGGTTTAGCTAGAGTCGGAAACTTTTCTTTTTCTCTAGGTAATAAACAAAGCAATCAGAATCGCTGACGTGTTTAAATTTAACTACGTATTATACGTATATCAACTACTGGCCTTCTGGGCATAATTTAACGGGACTTACCACAATGTTCTCTCCAGACTGATACTAAGTAAATTTGGCTCTTTGTGAACTTTTAATTCGCTTGAGAAGAGCAAAATTGACCTTTGACCTTATTTGGATCTTTAGAACAATGAGAACTAATGCACTACCGGCTGCTTCGTCTAATAACACAAAAAATTCCTATGTCCAATGTCAAAGCAGAGTTTTCAAATAATGGTGTTGTTCCAACGAATTGAATCTCCCGCATCGTCCACATCATTTACTGCTATGCCACAACATTGGAAACGACAGAAATGCCATCGAGTGAAGTGACAGGATTGCAATTTTCTATGGCCCTTGTAATGCGCGGAAAATTCATATAATTTTGGCGGCTTCTTGAAGAAATTCGTGGGGCTGCTCGGCTGCCGTTGTTGTTCCATTGTCGATCATAAACAAAACACACAAATGCGAACTATAATTTAATCAGCTGTCTGTATATTATATTCGGTAGCGTCAACTGCGTGAAGCTTGATCTCGGAGGTCAGAGATTTTTGTCACAAAACGTTAGGTGTCGTCTTTCGCCGGTGCCTAAATTAAAATGAAGCTAACACCGCTTACTCTGGACTTGAACGTAACTCGCAGCACCGCAAACGACGAGCATGTGTTTCAGATCATTCCGAGATTCATCATTGAATCCGAAGAGATTGCGGTGAGTGACGGTCTGGAATCTTAGGTTCTTGTAGCATTAAGAGCTAATACTGATGAATTTTAACTAACCTGTTGCAGTACTCTCAAAATGAGTTCTTGCCGTTTTCGATGGGGAGTAATGCGGAAATCGGGCTTGTACTGGGTACCGAGCTGATGATAATTGAAATGAAGGATGAAACAATCACTCACCGTCAAAAGCTTCCGGCTGCTGCAGACTTTGTGAGATGGAACAAGCGGGTTCTGGTTCTGGGTCTTCGGGATGGTAGACTAATGTCCTTCAATCCGACAACATTGGAATTAATGAGTGAAGAGTAAGTGTCAGATGCAAGATGATTTATGAACTGAAAAGAAAAGTTTGGAAAGTTGACAAAACTGGGTACCTTGTTATGCAGGTTCGCCGTACAAGATGTTAAGGTTTCCGAAACTGGCACCAAAAAGTATTTCACCGATGGCTACATCAATTTTAACAACAATGGAGTTTGCGAGATCTTCGCAATCAACAGAGAAGGGAAAGTGTTCGTATTTCGAGCTTCAGTGGCTCCAGACAACACTTTAGATTATACTAGGTTCGAACAGAGCACTTTCTGTCACGAAGAATTTCACGACCAGACGGCGGGGACCATAGATGCTTCACGTGAAGTAAGCAATGAGATGGCCACCTTACATGGCTTTTAATGAAGTATCTAACAGGGTTTCTCGTCTCACAGGTAGTGTGTTCGACGTTTGTGGGGTCCAAACATATCATAACAGCAGAAGACCATGGGCTTATACGGATCAGCGAACTATATGATGATACATTGTTTGGAGCTACTGAGAAAGACACTGAGATTGACACAGGAGAACATGAGGGTGCTTCTGAAGGGGTTCCTGTGACTCCACAAGCTTCAAGGCGATACAGGACTTTGTGTGGAGCAAATTTGTTAGGGGATCTCGGTATGACCTATAGGGACGCTTTGATCAAGAAGATTGAAAGATGTGAAGGGTATGTGGCTGTAACTAATTGAATCGTGAACTTTTGAGATTTTTAACTGATCGTTAATTAAACTTTGCAGTTTAGTGTTCGTACTGCTATCGACTGGAACTCTCGAAATACTACTGGATGAAGAACTGTTCCCCATTGATCAGTTGTCGGACGTTGGATTCATCTATGATTTCGACGTTGTTCTGAGAGATCAAGAACTGTGTATCTGGGCCGTCTTTGCAACCGGAGAGAATGAATTACATGTCGGTGCTTTCAAAAGTCCGAAGTTTGAGAACAAGTTCGCAATAAGAGTTCCGGAGTCAATGCTCGCAATTACAGGAGTGGAAGAAGAAAACGGCTTGAATACTGGATTCTTGAATATCAGATTCGACATGAAACCAAGTATCCATGATGAACCTACTGCGCTAGTGCAGACAACTAGTTGTGGTTGGCGCGTCTTCCAGTTTCTCGAGTCTTCCACTGATGCTACTGTTCAACGGCTAGTTTCCCAGGGTAAATTTGATCAAGCAAATGAGCTTGCCCAGAAGTTTTCTATCGACACAGACATTGTCAACAAGGCTCGAGTGACATCATACTACAACAGCTTCGCTAGTCAGCACAGCGACAAAGTGCACGAAAAGAATTTTTCGCGACTTGTCATGACGTTGTCAACTATCCGCGATACTCTATTTGTTTGTTCTTTTTGTACTTGTGATTCGGACACGCTAATTCCTAAAGTAGAATGGGTGAAGCAGTTGCTTCAGTATGGATTTAAGAAAGCTGGTGCTGTAGCTGGAACTGATTGTGGAAAACGGCTGTTGCAGCTCACAAAAAAGTTTTACACTTTTGAGTGTGTTATGCCTAATCCGACTATCTCAGACTGGAAGATGTTCTGCACCGAAAATTCATCTATGCTGACTTGGTGCAAGCAGTTCTTAACAAATGTAAGACTTCAGTATCGAATGCAAACTGAAAGAGTGAATAGTTTCTCATGTTGCTTCTGGATATTTCAGGGTCGACTGAAAGACTGCAATACCGTATGGGCACGTCATTCTTCGGAATTTCTGGAGGAACTTGGCCAAGACGACATCGTTGAGTTTTTCCGGACACTCTTCAATTTGCGGCTTAATTCTGCGGAAAGTATCACTTTGTTCATCTCCGTTCTGAACGATGCAGTGCATGTAGGGCTATCCACGGAACTTCGAGCTAATGCAGCCAGAGAGCAGCTTTTGTCTCTAATCAGACATCATGTCACCTTCATGGAGTCCGAACAAAATTGGCCTGCGCCAGGAATAACGTTCGTCGGCAAGTTGATTGATGTGTTCGAGGGCGAAGAAAGAAAGTTTGAAGGAATGATTCGAAATGAGCGGCTAACTGACTCGTCATGGACATCTAAACGTGGATTTTGCGAAGCTATGAAGTTGTGCTTGTTGCATATGCGGGGCTCTCTGGAAGATTTGAGAGAGTTGATTCGTGCACATTCTATGCGGGTTTCCTTCCAGAAGTTTGTTCAAGTAAGACTATTTGTTTCATACTTTCAGTCACTTTTCACGTTTCAGCAATAATATAAATAGATCAATTGATGCTATTGCTGGTTCCTTACAGGATGACCTGTACGGTGTTGTGAACGCTATGCTCGACGAGTTGTTCGTTAGAGATGAAATCATCGATTTTGTAGAGGGTTTCCTTACCGCTTTTGCGAAATCTAAAAATTTGAGCATGGACATGCTATTTTCATCACATATTGAAGTAAGTATCTATATCTTCTTTACTGAAGGGAATATAAGAAAACCCTGTTGATTGTTTCCTCTTGCAGGCTGTCCTGGAAAAAGTACCGTACTTTGCCAACTCTAGTTCCATCCCTTATGAAGAACGATTGATTACTTTGGCAGAGCTTATAAACGACACTCAAATAAAATTGCAGTCGATTTTCAACATGGCTCAAGCATGGCCGGTACCGTGGTCAGATGGCATAGATTCACTGGTAAACAAAACATTGCGTATGCGTATTAATGAAACTGAAGAGAAGGAGGAGATATGCAGCCGTTTATTGCTTGACATCCGGGGCGTAAAAATGTGTGTACCGTACCAGTACGTAATCTTCAAGTACCGTTTAACCGCTTCAAAGCTGGCTTTAGACTTGAACGTATGGGTAAGTTTCGAACTAACTTTTGTCCATCACATTCCTGGCCCAGTTGGTTATGAATTTGATTACTTCTATTTTCAGATGGCGCTTAAACGAATCATCGCTCAGCGACGCGAAAATTATATTCAAGATTGCCTGGAACTCATCAAACGTCATGACGCCTGCACAGAAACAGACGTAAAAGTGTTGAACTACAGCATGATTCTGGCCAAGGATGGATTCGATGAATTGCTGAAAGCCTTGGACAACGATAAGCCGTCAGAAGAAATTTTGAAAAGTTTCGCAAACAAGTGCATAGGAGTAATTCTGGTAAGATATAGAACATCACATTCTAATACTAAATATCATTATTCACTGTTCAAAGTATTGAATATTTACAATAACTTTGGCATCTTATGTAACTTCGACAGAGACCTCGCCACAGGATTCACCCAGAACTGCAATCAAACTACCTAAAGCTGGCAGAAATTGTGAACAATCGACTGAACTCGCCATCTGATAATGAAATTCTGCTTTTACGGAAGCTACTCCCTCAGTTCAATGCACTGTCAATTCTTCACCATGAAATGTACCCTTTCGTCATCCTCGAATTAACTTTACCGTCGCTAGTTTCGATGAGCTACAATGACGCATATGCCTGGTGTAGCAAGTTGGCCAAAATCAGCTTCCAGTCCGTGACGGAAATTATCCTAGCCTTCCTGTTTTCCGTCGATCAATTTGCCTTGAAGATGAAAGACACTGCGTGGAAATTCTTGAAACTCGTGGTGAACATGAGAGTGCCCATACACACAGAAGAAATTGCCTCAGTTGTCCTCAGCGGTCTGTCAGATTTGTTATGCCTGAATCCGACACTGGCTACTCCAAATCAAGTGCTTTTGCAAGAATTTATTGAATACCTGATGAAATTCGACAAATATTCTTTGGAGTTTGCCATGTTTTGGCAGTGGCAACATCTCTTCATCTCCCTCAGAGACAAAGAAATTCCCCTCGAGCTAAAACTCGTTGCTATCATACGAGGTACGGTGGTATCTTTTTATTGTTCGACTATTGTACCGAAATAGAAGTAACATGTATCTGAAGCATCACCTATAAAAAATTCATTTGCAGGTGTTACGGGTATCGAACCTATTCGGCTTGACACACTTATTGATGAGCTAACAAAGTTGGGGACTGAACTTATACACTATGGTGAATTCGAAACAGTTACTTCCATCATCAATGCTGTCATTCTGAACTATGATGCAATTTCTACTGACGCTGATACAGCTCAAATGTGTAAAGAAGTTATATCCCAAGTGAAGGATCTGCACAACCACATGAGCCTGCAAAATGAAATCATTGCTGATCCTGAAACCGACATGTGAGTTTGAGTTCCTTTCATAAGAGTTTTTTGTTGAAATATACTAAAGTTCGCAAGTTTTCTCTTTGCAGTCACATCAGAAGCCTCGTCCAAGCCCTCAGAGAAGCTGAAATTCCAGTTAACGGATTCGCCCTTCGAAAACGGAATAAAACTCGGCTTATCAGCTTACTGCTTGACCGTGAAATGTTCCGTCTAGCTTCTGAAGTAGCAATCGTGTTCCAGCACCGGAATGAAGAGCAATGGAAGTCCATCCTCAACGGTTTCTTAAAGACTGAAACAATGGAGAACCTGATCAGTTTACTTCAACGCCTTAATTCTGTCACTGAATTGTGGATTTTGCCGGAATTTATAGCTGCATGGACTAAAATTAGCTCGCATGCTCCTCATTTAGCGCATTTGTGCCCTGTTCCCTTGATGTAGTTTCATTTTAGGATCTAGTATTACTAACATTACGAAATTCATGCGTTTCATAGTACTGTAACACAATTTTACTCCTCATAAATACATGTGATGTCCGTTAGAAGTAGTCCTCAATATTTCGTTAATAAGGCCAGAAAAAGGAATTTCAGTTTTATGAACACATCTCGGTTTGAAGGGTTTCAGCCGCTGAACGTATGTATTTATGGGCTGGTAAACCAGTGAAGCAAGGGAAAGAGTTATTTTGCCCCACCGTTTGGCTGGTTCACTGTTTCGTTTGAGGGAAACAAACAATGCTTTGGTGGTCGTTGAATGAGGGCTGAATCGGGGAAGTGTTTGTTTAAGAGAAGAACGCATTTGCCGTCGACGAAAAGTAAAAAGACAGCAAACTTCCTTGACGCTTTATTTAGGCCTCTTGTTTCGACTTGCGAAGATCTTTCACTTCTAGGAGCGTTTTGTGATTCAAAAAAACTTCGAAAATATCATGGATCCGATCGATAACCGTCAGGATGACGAACAAGACGAGGAGCCCGACAGTTTCCAAATGACTTCAGCTTCAGGAATTGTGTCATTTTGGCCAACATCGGCGTCTGTAATGAGACAAATGCGTGAGAGTGGTGAGTTTTAGGATTGAAAGATATTTTTGGAATTTCTCATTCCATAAACCTTCATGCAACTGGTTTATATTTAAGTTTTATTTTTACAGAGCAACGACAAGCTCAAGCAAGAGTTTTGACAGCTGAGAACATGGCTTCCGATGAACCAAACGATGACAATGCCAGATTTCCGGAAACCCGTGGGAAGCCCACTTCAAGTTCATCCAAAGGTACACGGTCAATCAATCAGTACCAAGACTGCCAGAAATCGCAGTTTTAAGTGGGCATTGAAAGTAATAAGAACTTATCCTTGCTTCTAGAATCAGGCACGGAAGATTCTGAAAAGGCCGTGAGTTCTTCAAGCCCAGACAGTTCAGCCGACCGCAGCTCAGGAAGTACGAGATGTGACTATTTTAAACTAACCTCAAGAAATAATGGTTTTTATAATATTATTTTACTTTTAGCCGATACACAAGAAAATGCTGAAAAGTCTGCGGCTTTCGATATCAAGACTCCGTCGCCAAAATCTGCGTATGGCTCTGAAACGTGGTCAGACTGGAGCCGAGCAGCCAGAGGGTCGCCGAGTTCTGAAAACCAGGAAGATTCTGAAAACGTGATGCTCTCTCCTTGTAAGTGTAGATTTCACAAAAATTCAGTATCAACAATTTCACCTCCAGTTGGTTTAATAACCCCAGTTGAAAAAAACCATTTCCATTTCAGCTTTCTCTCCTGTCAAACAGAGCGGCTTGGCAGTAATAGCCTCAGCGTATGCCGACGACGAAACAGATCAAGAGGATTCAGGATCTTTCGAAGTGAGTGATTCAAACGGTATCCTATTCATGGGCAACAGCCAGCCGTTCCAGGACATTTCAAACCGTGAAGATCGAAGCAGCCGTCATCGGACGCCGCTACAATCGTCACAACCGGGACGTGGTGATACTGTGAGTGACCCCGATATGTCGCATCAAGTTGTTACGGAAACTACTGCCAGTCGATGGGACCAAAGTTCGCCTTCTTCTGCTACAGCATCATCAGAAAAGCAAGAGGATCCAGTCCTTCCAGCTGCAGACGACTTCGGCGATCACATGGACTTTGGTGACTTGGTAGGATTCGATATAGAGCCGGTACCCGCTGAGGAAGAAGTCATGGAAGATCAAGAGACGGGAGGTGAAAAAGTCATAGTTCCAGTCAAGAAAAAGCCCAGAAAAACCAAAAAGTCTGGCCTGGTCTTCCAATGTCACCGACGCTTTCAGCGCAAACTGAAGAAGTTGAGCCTTTTGCGGGTCAGTGGTATGGGTGCAGTTTACTTGACAGGTGTGATTGAGTACCTGACTGCTGAACTCATTGAGCTGGCTGGAAACGCTGCTCGTGAATTGAAGGCGAAGAGGCTGATTCCGAGGCATATAATGTTGGCTATCAAAGGTGATAGAGAATTGGACGAATTTTTGAACAATGTTATCATTCAAGGAGGTGGTGTGTATCCTTTTATACACAAGTTTGTAAGGCCCAAAACAAAATCGGAACGTTAATTTGGTTCAGTTTACGTATCGGTACTTGGTGCATTATGTGATGCTTTAATTTCTCAGGACAAGCTGTCATGTTTTTAAAAGCTTGAAAACGTTTCAAAGGCAGAGCCATTGATTTCTCTTGTTTTTGTGTTGTACTCGATGGCAAGATGCGAGCGCGAGATGTACGAATCGAATCGTGATAAAGTTTATTCCTCTCTCATTCGAAATATTGTTTGTTTACATAATAATTTCGTCTTGGAAACATCGTTATACGTAATTTTTTCCTGTTCACGTGTCAATGATGATGGATCAAACCCTAGTAGTTTCCTAGTTCAGTAATTAGTTCTGATTAATAAACCTTGAAGAGTTGAAGAGCTGTAGTTTCAGATTTAAGTTTGTGGTATCCAAGACTTGGTTAAAGGACAACAAAATGGTAATATTATTGAAAGACGCAATCTATCTGTGTTCAGCTTCAGGGTTCTAACGAATCATTAATCCTTTTCAGGGTGAACGCAAAGGAACCAACAAGTACTACCCGCCGGATTATGATCCCACCAAAGGCGGACTTAATAAGTTTATGGGCACACATGCCTTGAGAGAACGAGCTAGAAAACTGCATTTAGGAATTTTGATCATTCGATTTGAGTTGCCGTATAATATCTGGTGCGAAGGATGTGGAAACCATATTGGCATGGGAGTCCGGTAAGCTACAAAGTTTTAAGGAAAAGCCGTTTGCTGACGATGTTGCTGATGATAAATTCTTTATGTTAGGTACAACGCCGAAAAGACCAAAGTTGGAATGTACTACACGACTCCCGTGTACAAGTTTCGGATGAAATGTCACTTATGCGACAGTCACTTCGAAATGCAGACGGATCCTGGGGTAAGCAGATAACTCATGTTCAGTATTCGTTCGGCTCATGCAGTTAAGGTCGGGCTGACTCAAGCGTTTTGCTTGTTTTGAGTAGAACCTGGATTACATAATATTGAGCGGGGCTCGTAGGCAAGAACGACGCTGGGATCCTACTGAAAATGGGCAAGTAGTACCTGATGACAAAGCCGTCGGGAAGCAGCTGGTATCGAATGCTATGTTCAAGTAAGATTTAGCAGTTTGGTAGTCGCATCAACGGAAACTCTACTGTTTTTGTAAAATATATTCTAATCTAAATCTGTCTAGATTGGAACATGGAGTAAAAGACCAGAAGAAGCTGAAAGACGTTACACCAACGCTGTCAAAGCTTGAAGACCTCCAAGACCGTTGGAAGGATGACTACACGGCTAACAAGTTATTGCGAGAACAGTTTCGAGTAAGTTTAGTTAATTCCGTTTCTTGCAGTATTACTTAGTTTTACTGGGCTAATTGAATTTTTTTAAGGCTAAGAAAAAAGAATTGAAGATACAGGATGAAAAAGACCAAGACTTGCTAAAAAGGAGTTCACTGAACATTCCCCTTTTGCAAGAATCTCAGGAAGACTCGAAAGTAGCAGCTTTGTTGAGGTTGCAGCCGTCTCAAAGTAAGCGATGATTTGGGTATTCGTAAACATTCTGTGGTTTTTTTAAAGTGAATACTTACTAAACCGTTGCTAAACATGTAGCACCCGAAGAACGCCAAGCTGAAGCACGGAAGAACATCGAAAAGAAGTCTAGCTTTCCTGTCCTACCTGCAACTTCAAGTTTCGTTACTCAAGGAGAATCTAGAGGAACGATGTTGAGCCAAAGGAAGTCGCTGGGAATTAGTGTTGGTGGGCCGAGCAAACCAGCTGCTGCTCTTGGCTGTAGTGCTGAGGCGGGAGAGCTTACATGTTCTGAGTCAGTTAAAGCTGAGAAGTCGGATCAGCTTAATGGTGAATTGCCAAGTGCCAAGAGGCGAAAACTAGTTCAGTCGCTTGTTTCCATGTATTATGCGAA
Organism: Sphaeridia pumilis; assembly: GCA_034698345.1. Lineage (NCBI taxonomy): Eukaryota > Metazoa > Arthropoda > Collembola > Symphypleona > Sminthurididae > Sphaeridia > Sphaeridia pumilis. The sequence continues at coordinate 15,498 of JAQGBJ010000359.1, read as the reverse complement.
TGGAAGTTCGTCAGATAATGATTCATCCTAGCTACCAAGTTGACCTAGTTGAGGCGAAGCTCAATTTTCTAGTCTACTCAAGTAAATATAGGTAAGTATACGTTTGTTTACAATAACAAAATTAGCAAACTGCCTGACAAAATAGGCGAGGTTAGTTTGTTAAATGTGTCATCTATCGACGTTAGATATAATCATTCATATGTTAATGAGTCCAAAGCCGTTAGAAATGATTCATATCTATTGTAGTTTAATGAATCAGAATCGTTTGTCTCCTGCCCTGCACTGTACAATCAGCTTCTCCGAGAAACACCCGACTTTGACTGATCGATTCTGCGTCAAAAGCAGAGTATCACAGGTCGTATGAAATTAAGGAGGGTTCTGCTCATGTTCGAATTATTAGCCACGTTCAATTAGATAAGATAAGGAATTGTGTCCAGTCCCGAAGTCAATATAAATTGCGGAAAGCATCCATAAGAGTCATTTAGTTCCAGTCGATGAACAATTAACAAGCAGTTTTTTCTTGCTCGAGCATAAAGCAGTTGGAAATAATTCTCAAAATGAAATTCGCAACTATCGTGTTGGTGATCTTCGTGGCTGTAGCCGCTTCTGAAGTAAATTTGATCACAAGCAAGTCCTATCTCTGTAAAGCTACTGATCTAACAAAAATTTGTATCTTTCAGGTTTCCGCATTGGCCCCTCGTCATGCCTGTCATTGCCCTAGGATCTACATGCCCGTCTGTGCTTCTAACGGAAAGACCTTCACCAACCAATGTGAATTCAATTGCGTCGCCAAGCGTGACGAAAGTAAGTTAAAATACTCACAGGTACATGTTTCACTAGTTTTCCCTTTTGCGAGTTAGCAATTTTTATTGTTTTGCAGATTTGAGAATTGTCAGGCAAGGAGGATGTGCAACTGATGAAGTCAAGGAACCTCGAGTTGCAATTGATGAACCTCAGAAAGTCGCCTGTGCATGTCCAATGATATACAATCCTGTGTGCGGTACAGATGGCACAACCTACTCAAACACTTGCACCTTGAACTGCGAGGTTAAACGTGGTTCAGGTAAGTATAATATATATAATATGATGTAACGATGCGCGTAACAACCGAAATTAATGAACACTTGTGTTACGTTGCAGATGTTACTGTGGCCTACGAGGGAACTTGCAATCAAAAGGACGAGAGCAATTTAGTAGTTGAATAGAGCAGTTCAGCTCGTCTTCTTATGCTAGGGCTACCACATAATTATTCTTTGACTACGTGACACTAATGTTTTGCTGAACTTAACGCTATTGCATGCTTCTGACTCTCCTTTCTTTTCTATTAAACCATGACTGTTTGCAACGATTATGCATGACTCATCTAAATCTGTTTTAATCAATATTCTACCTCAATGCTGCGCACAACCAGTCGTTTATTGTCTGTCTCTGCTTGGTTAGGATGTCCCAATTGTTTACAGATTAGATTTTTTGGAAAAAACACGTTCCTATCAGTTCTTTTCATAGGTCGTCGATTGTGCGACTGATCTAATCTAGCTCTAATCTTGCCCTTGGCCCGAATGAGGCAAAACGTTGATGTGCAGCTTTTCCTCAAACATATAAATTAAGAATGAGCAAATGTTATTAGCTAGGTAACGTTAACGAGTTATTCCGCCATCACAGCTGACTTGCAAGCTGGTAAGTAACAATGAAGACCTCAAGCGCTCTAGGGTTGGCCCTGGTCCTGTTAATCTCGGTATGTCTTATTCTTGGTTGCAAAAGTAATATTTTTCAACTGAATCGAATTCTAATATTCACGTGATTTTAGTGCGTCTTTGCTGAGGAGACCACAACTGAGGAGCCTGGAAAGATCTGCAGCTGTCCGAAGATTAACGACCCTGTTTGTGGTACCAATGGAATCACCTATGGAAACGCTTGCGTTCTTGACTGTGAAGCTCGAAGATCTGTACACGAAGGTGTGTAATAATTACTTTTCAAAAAACTGTCCGACTACAATATATAGATTTGTCGCAATTGTTCACCTTGTATCTGTATGCCTTGCAGAATTGACGGTTGCCCATCGTGGAGAATGCCCCAAGCCTGATGAAACGAAGACTCAGTAGGACTACACGTATTCATAACCATTGGCGATTCCGAATCCAAACGTTTATTTGATCCATAGAATTACCGCACATAATCAGCATTCTTCAACAATAACAACAATTCAACAATAGATTTTCTACATTGTCACTCGGCGGAATAGCTGCTCTGAAATATATTTGATCTCGAAAGCTCTTAAATTGACTAATAGAAGCTCTACGTACTGTCCTAAAGTTTCTCTGCTAGATATATAGATACTACATTTCTGAAATTCCCCCAGCCAGATCATGTCTATTTTCTCTAACCTTCTCAAAATCTCGAAACAATTATCTGCAGTCTACAACGCCAAGATCCCCAATCCGGCCGTCAACATCATTGTCAAGAAACCCACGGGACTTTGAGCAGCAGCGGCCGCCGTAATCTGATTGACTTGCCACTTGGCAACCACATCATTGGGATTTCCTTTTGCAGCATCGAACCAGATCCTCATACACGGTTGTGGATTCGGCACGTACTTCCAGGAATGATCCCAAATGTTTTCACAAAAGTTCATTGCAGTTCCCCACATTTCTTCAAAGGTCTTGCACTCAGCACCCGCAGGACAGTTATTTTCCTTCTTGCCGTCTCCATCTCGGTCTTCCCAGACAAAGTTGCGACCCCAATTGTTGGTACAAGTGTATTCTTGTTTACAATCGGTGAACCACTGTTCGCAGTCTATGGCACAGAGGGGGACGTTGAGGAAGCGTTCCTTTCGGATCTTCTGATTGACCTGGAGAAACATTACAAAACCCTTGTAGCCTCAACAGTAACGATATCTATCATCACAGTATTTCAAAGCTTCATTTCCAACGTACCTTCACCAGCCATGGTCCAACGTTGGGCGAGCATTCGTAGAAACAAAGGTCTCTGGTGAAGTGGTGAAGGCATCGGTCGGACATGGTCCTATTTGGACAGTGGTTGTACCTGAAGTTGTACGAAGGCCCGGTATGGATATCCAGCGTTGTGTTTTGATTGCAGCAGGACTTTGATTTCCAAGGGGCGCACTGGAAATTCAAGAGGCTTTATTATGGTACCATGTCAGGGGCCAAGGTCAGTCTACAACCACCTTACATGCTGATGAAGACTGTCTTCAGGTCCAGGACTGTCCTTGTGTTTCCGTCCAGCCATGCACGTGTTCAGGAGGTCTCGGCCGTCAACGACGCTGGTAGCAGGCATTTTCTTGGCGCTTGCCACTACAGCGATCAAAGTGACGCCACAAGCGATGGCTGCCACAATAGCCATGGTTTTGAGCGTCTTGTTTGTCGTCATTTTTGAAAATTTGGAATACGCCTAAAGAAGAGCAAATACCGTTTAATGTAAGTTTACACAACCAGAGTTGGTTTCGAAATGAGCTTTGGCTAATGCCAGCAAGAGAAACTGATGTAACGAATAAAGTGATATAAAACAGAGAAGATGCGTTGATAGTCCAGGAAATGGATTACACAAGGGTTAACGAAACGGTTCATCGTTTTCATGCGCAATTTCCCACAAGAACCTCTCTTTATCTGTTGTCCATGTAACGCTATGCCCTTTCTACGTTGTAACTTCAAAGCCCTCTGACCCAACGAAACCCAAGAAGAAACAACGTAATTGATTATATCCAAGACTCACCTGAGATTCTTCAAAGAACTTCATCTTGAACACCTTTACCAGCTACGCTACACCACTTTAACGAAACTAGAGAGAATGCTTTACATACGCGAAATTCCAGGTCCCAAGTCTTTGAATGAACTGACAGCACTAACTTCCAAATCCGTTAAATGTAAACGGTATAGTTCGGCACCGTTAATGGACCAAGTGTGGGGTAGACCGAGTGGAAACTTGAGGAATCACATGGTATCAAATGTCACTGGATGGCAAAAACGCCTCAACAACATTTTGCAAGGCTATGCGGAATTTACCAAATGACTTGGCTTATCAGTAGTTACCAATTTGTAATTTGATATCAAGACATTTTGCATGGATGATAAGTAGCAGCTGGAATGAGTTGATACACACAGACAAGTATAAACGTTTTAATTGCCTAATATATAGGAATTGCATCATGGTCAGCAATAAGATTTGTATCCCATGACCCGAGCGATTTCGTCTATCAAAATCTGCTTTAGACGAGAAGGAAGGATGTAAACATGTCAGCCGGGAATTTACCGCTTGAATTCGGAGAAAATTCGGTGCTAGAGCCAAGGGTGTCTAGAAGATTTTCTGCTCTTTCTCTGCGTCATCTACGAGCCGTAGATATTTTGACTGACCGTCATTTAAAAGTACACACGAGATTCTCAATCCTGGCTTATAGCTAATATTAAAAGAGAAACTCATTTTCCCCATAAGGAAAGGCAGCCTCTGATCCCGGCGTATATATTGACTTTCGACTTGACTTTTATCACAAAAGTTCACCGTGTGTCAACTGAACCATCTTGAGATTTCAGGTGTGGGTTTGTTTATTGGCTGTAATGCAGTGTAGGAGGCTTACTGACTGAGTGAGATGGAAAGAGAAGAGATCGTAACTGGGATTCCATTGATTGAATCTGTTGGACTCTCTCTTGAAGATGTTACATCAGTTTGCACCAGGTACATCAGAAACTTGCTGGAACCGACAACGAGCTGCATCGACATTGGCTCTGAAGTTCGCCTGGCTGGACCAAGATTCGAAACGTGACGGATCCTCGTTCCAGCTGAACACAGATGAAGCATAAACATGACGTAAAAAATTAAGTCGGCCGGCTTGAAAACATGCAGCGTAGTGTATGAAGGAATGTTGTTTCAATTCTCTTGTCAAAGTATTGTTACGAGTCGAGCTCAGGAAAAAGTGCTAAACTTTTGCTCGAGGCGCATGTACTGGGAAGTTATGTTTAGCGTTCAATTTGGTGACAGCTGCTCGTGAATTATTAGTCATCGTCAACCAAGAGCCACAACACAACATCCAAGCCTGAGAGGTGTCAAGTCGAGAAAAGTGGAAAGAAATTTCAGGAATCAGTTTCAGAAACGGCTTCAAAAATTGACAAGCTACTTGACCTGTGTTTGTGCCGCGACGGCGGTGCTGGTGGTGGCAAATCGCCTTCTTCGAAAGAAGAGTACACTGAGAAAGACGAATATTTCGTCGCTGAACCAACCCTCCCACCTGTCGAGAATCACAAGGACATGATTCATTTGGGCGAGCCTACCAGGGTCCTGCATTCTGCAGTAAGTTCATAAGTTTAATTTAATTTTACCAATGCCCATTTATTCATAAGGTGCAATAATTAATCGAAATTGTGTATTTGTGCAGGTGATTCCGACATCCCAACATGTCTCATGGACAGTTCACAATTTTGTCGGCATTTGTCAAACTACCAAGGCACTATCGGCCTGTTCCTGCGTTCTCGAAGTCCCAATCCACGGAGGAGTCACTTTGAGCAAGTGGCGAGTCAGCCTCGCCAGTGGCGAGAACAACAGCGTCAGGTTGAATGTCAAGCATTTGGCACCAGGAGGAGGAGCAGCTGGGACTGAACAACTGACCTACCAAATGGCGGTCAAGTTTGGAGCCGGAGGTACGGCAAGTCAATTAAGAAGTGTACGGATTTCGTTCAGATTAGCTGTATCTTACAAAATGTTTGAAATTGCCATATATAGGAACATGGAAGGAAACCGACGTCATGGAAAGCTCAACTGCTCCGTACTCTGTGTCCATTGGGCCTGCAGATACGCTGATAAGGCAAGCGGATCCGGAAGGCAACCTCCAGTTCAACCTCGCCGTTACCGTGTTCACCCAGGACCATTGGGAGCAGTAGTATTAACAAAACGCTTCACGAAATTGGAGCGTATCAATTCGAAACTCGCTCAGAATTTATATTTATTTTCCCAAAGAGTACATACGTCATTGGATAGGTAACATTGCGCAATGCCCATGAATTTTGCAGAAATAAAAAGGAATTGTGTTATATTGTCTCGAGATGTCAATGTTTCACCTGAACTCCTGATATTTGTAAACAGATTAGCAGGGCAAAAAAACACGTGAAACAGTTTGATGGGTATAATCGATTAAAATATATTGAGAGCCTATGCATTATAAATTGATAATTTCAAGTTTTCGCTAGAAGTATACTAATACTAGTGATCGTATTTTTTAGCTACTTCAGTTGCTCATTACACAATGCACGTATATGTATGCAGTTCCGCACAAATTGTGCTGAGGGCGTCCTTGAACATATATACAAACTGATAGAAGGTCGAACGAGCATCGCTTAGCGTTTTCAGCATCCACAATCCACACTTACTATCAACACTTCATGACCGTCTCATATTATCTTGGTCATGTGTTTTGCCAATCGCTTTTATAAACATAACTGCTTTTATGAATCTCAGCCAGTCATAGTTTGACATTTGAGTTGATAGAAAACTGATGCTGAAATTAAAAGCGTCAGCGTCGCAAGCCTGAAACTCAATCTGTGATCACAATATCAACCAACTTTCAAAGGTATTAAATCCACCAGTACGGATACAACCAAAGCCAAAATGGGTTTCAGGGTCACTTTCATACGGCAGTAAGTTTTAGAGAGACCTTTGGTTATTCTCACCTGTTCCTCGAGTCAATGTTAATTAGTACTCCTTTGATAATTTTTAGTGGCCAAACAGACTTCAACAAGGACAGCTTAATTCACACTTCGTCAGATGGCACAATCAACGAGACAGGTCGCGCTCAGGTGTGTAATCAGTTACAATGTACTATATGGATCTTGTAAATTTAGAAACAATGCAACACGCAATTTAACGCAACTGTTGTTTCTAGGCGGAAACGCTCGGTAAGTTTCTACAGACTGAAGTCTTCACAAAAGCGTTCTCTTCGGACCTGATGCGGTGTCAAGATACCGGCAAGAACGTTTTGGCCCAACTTGGACCCCAGGCTCCTCAAGTTGTTCTCGACCAGAGGTTGCGTGAGCGGGTAAAATATTCATGACAGAATATTCTTTTCAAGGAATCCAAAATTTTAAAGGTGAAACCCCTTCATTCAACAGGACTATGGATCCTGGGACGGAAGACCTTTTTCGGACATTTTCAAAATGGCCAAAGAGCAGAACGTCCCTACGCGGGATTTATGTGCTCCGGATGGCGAAACGTTTGAAGCTGCGTTGAGCAGGATCGTTTCTTTTTTTGAGGTGGGAAATTGACCATGAGCACTATAGAACTTACTTAATTAATTAGATGAACAAAATAAAATTTAATTTTTGCTCCATGTTTGCATAGGACCTCTTGGCCCTCAGAGATAAAGGAATGGACGAGAACATTGTAGTATTCACCCACGGTCTTATGATCCAATTTCTACTCAACTACTTGCACGACGAAAATGGCAACAGTTTACTCGTTGAAGGGCTCGCATACGATCCGACAAAATACGCGGGTAACACCAGCAGGTCCGTAATCATAATCCATGAAGCCAAGGACGGCAGAAGACTGATTGAAGTCGAGCGTCAGCATGACAGTAGCCATCTTTAATGTATTTTTTCAATATCGAAATTCAATAAATGTGCCAATAGAAAAGCATTCAAGCTTGAAGAATATATGAATGATGCAATTTAAGCACTTACGTTGAATCTAATTTGATTGCTTTTTTATTTATCATCATCGAATATCCATGAGTTCCAAAAAGGTGAAAGTCTATGCATGTATATATATAGAACCTGCTCGTGACTCTCTGGTTCCAAAATGACCCACTTGACAACCCTTGACCTGAGTCGCCACTTTGGCTTCCTTCCAATCAGCCGAAATCCCACTACCGGTAAATTACGATTCGGCCTCTTCGAAGCCCACTGCCTGTGGTCCTTTGGAATTGCAGCCTACAATCTGGCGCTTAACGTGGCAATTCACATCCTTCCAACTGATGAGGTCATCGTAAGTGAAAAAGATCCAACCAAGTCATCCACATATGGAGCCAGCATCGTCATTGTTAGTTGGTTGTGGAGCACGTATTTCGGCATGAGTCTTCTAATGCTGTACAACCTTAGCAAAGGTCCTCGGGCCTGTCGCCTCCTAAATTCTATCGATGATGGTCGGCAAAAACTTTGTGGTGGCCATTCCTCGATAGCTATTGCCATCTTACTGAAATTACATCAGGTTTTGTCAGTGATGCAAGTAGTTGCCTTCACTCTTATTTCTGTCCCCTACTACTACCATTTTGACCCTTGCCAATTGCCGCCCTTCCAGCTGCCAGCGACGAGAATTCGAAATTTGCTCCTTTGGGTTTCAGACTTTCAGGCTCTTGGTTTTATTCTCTTCCTGTATTGGTTTCCGGTTCATGTACTTCTTAGTATGCTGAGTTTTGTTGAGGAGAAGCTTGGGGGTTATTCTGAAGCGATGATTTTTGAAGTTGCTCCCATAATTATGGAAGGGCAAGCTAGCATCAAGCATAAAGGCCATGTGGAAACGTGGATTAATAAGCTGAAAAATATTAGCAAGATTTTGCGTTTGTTTGAAAACGTTACCGCAGTCAACTTGTTGTATTGTATGGTTTTACCGACGTTTGCAGGTGCTAGTAGTTTTTATAAATTTTATGGGGAAAATGATCAGGTTGTGTTTGAAGTGGGGTTGGATGTAGAAGGGTTTAAGAATTTTATTGCTGTTTCCTTTTATTTGGTTACGACGATATTGATTTGTCTGCTGTGTCAAGAACTTGGTCTCAAGGTAGGTAACAGTCAGCTATATTTATGAATCTGTATCTCAAAAATTTAATTTGATATATTCTCAGTGCGTAATATTTTTTTATTTTTATTTTGTCTAGTTTCAAAAAATTGACATCGAATGGAATCAAGTGCTTGATGGATACTTTCGGAACTTTCCTGCAGAAATGCCTTCTGGATACAACGCGAAATTGCTACAGTTCCAAGTTGGTATTTTTTATGCAATACAGTTTGAAATTATCAGTCCATTTTAATGTTAACGTAATGTATTTATATAGCTGAAGCAGATACATTCTTTTACAAACAACTGGAATTGGACGGTGAGGCCCCTGAACATGTTCACTTTGGATATGAAGTTTCTGTCAAAGGTAAGGAAGCTTTTACTTTTTAAAAATAAGGTTAAGAGGTATAATTTCGAAAACTTTTATTTCCGCAGATTGCAGCATCTGGGCTTGCGTACGCAGTTTTTGTGCTCCAAATGGACGCTATCAAGCTGTGAACGGACAACTTCAAAGGTTTTAATTTGCTCTGGCTTTTAGTGTTAATTTTAAAAACGCGAGGTCTTTATTTTTTTCTTAAACTTGAACATTAATATCAAAATCTTGTGTCGCAATTTTGCCGTTCTTCAAGACCAAAACATTCCCTGCTGGATGGTAGTAACACGCAATTACTGTTCGATCGTGTCGACTCTTGACACCAATCCCTATATGTTTCGTCGACTTCCAAACAAGCTGAGTGAACGAGGAGGCCATGGGCACCCTGGAGTCATAGTGGATCCTCTGGTCGTACCACATTTCTGGAACCTGGAGCAAGTTTTCAGTGGTGAAGTCACTGCCGTCTTCGAGGATGATTTCGGCGAGGGTCTGGCCGTAGGAAGAGTTGGACGGAGGGGCAAGTGGAGCGCTTTCAAGTATTATCATTGATGCTAGGCGATTTGCCATTTTTGTAAGCTGCAAAAAGACATTAGCAAAAATCCTTTTAGTTTTCAAATCTTTCTGAGGGTCCCAAAGGAAAAAAATAAACTACATATAGTTATACCGTTCTGCTGAGGCGTAGAGGTCCCGCCTTGTGGTATTTACGATAAGCGTTGATTTTGCTTAGCATCTGCGACCTTGCCACTGTCAAGTTGAATCTGGGCGACATGGGGAGATCTCCGAGAAATTCGCCTTCTTTAACCTTTTGAACTGCGGAGACTTCGAAAAAGGAATGAGATTTGGATGTTGACTGGACAGGAGCTTCAGCAGGAGCGGTGGTCGTTGTAGGCAATGAAGTTGTTGAAAATTCGGCGTTTAACGCTTGTGCTTCTGTAGTAGGTGGAGGGGGAGGTTCCGCTGCCGTTGTTGTTCTTCTATTTAGCAGTTGTTGGATTTTGAAACTCAGACGATTCAGCTTCGAAATGACGCTAGGGTCAAAAGGGTAAAAATAAAACTCTTCTCCTTCCGAGTCCTCCACGTTCTGAATTTTTGTATTCGTTGGTAAAGCCGAAGAAGTCCATGAACACCTCCATAGCCGTCCAGAAGCATCCTTCAAAATACAATCGACTATTTCATTCTGCTTTCTGTTATGACCGTTCGCAAATTTATGACCTTACTTTTTCAGTTTCTTCCGTCGTTAACAAACGATTCCAAAAGAACTGCCCACAAAGTCCCCTGTTAACAATTCCGTCACATCGAAGTGAAGCCACAAGGATCAGTCCGAATATAGCAAACCAGGAAACACTTGCCGCCATTTTGAACACTTGTAATATCTCGCTGAACAAGAGATCCGGATCTGCGAATTTCAGGTTCGATAATGCGAATATTCTTATATCTGTTGACTTCAAAAAACGCATGTTCACCTAAAGCGCTAATATTTGCAATTTTGTATGAGCGTGTATACTATTATTTCAAGTTGCTTCAGATGTTTGTTTTAAAATTAGCAAAGTCATAAGTGTGAACTCTAATGCAGCTTCTAGAACCTTGATCTTGAATAATTTCAATGTCATGGCATGGCGTCATTTTTAAGAATATAAATTAGAAACTGTATAAACAAAATGAAGGTTCCCAGAAATTTATTAGATAAAAAATTTATTTAATGAAAAAGTCACACCGGATCCTATAATTTATATTATTGCGCTTTACTACTTTGTACTCGTTACATAATGCCCAAGGTACAATATTTTTGCACTGACTCCCAGATGGCGTTAGTAGACTTGAGCCTTGTTTCCGCCAGAACAATCTTCTTGTTGCTTACATGGGCCAAAAGGGTCGTAACTTCTCTTCCAAGTTCTTCAACCACCATATTGCAAGCTGTGAAGTTGGCATCCAGGTACTCGTTGGTGGAAATTGGGCTTTGATGGTCTCCAAGGGTCTGGATTCCTGCAGAACGGCCTTCAACAAAGTGGGTGTGAAGCACAGGATCGTCTGTAAAAAAAATAAAAAATCATGAGAACCTTGAATGAGAAGTTGAAATTTTTTATGATAAAGTCATTCAAAAATCTTACGTACCTTCGCCAAAGACCAAACTTCCAATAGCTACAGCAGACGCTGCAACCAAGACAACGAGGACAATGTGGGCTTTGTACATGTTGAAGATTTTGGAATGCCTAAAAGCTTGCTAAAAATAAAAAGCTTCAAAACAAAGTTATTGCAAAATCTCTTCTTCAAGTATTGCTTGATGTCAAGTATAATTCTGAAACCAGAAATACGCCTGCTTTTATACTACCTGAGCTGAGCTTCTTGCTCCGCAATAACGTGGCGATAATCGTTGAATATGGCGGAAGTATGAAGCTGACTGAGTAGGTTTTGCTGGAAATCTTTATTTACTATTTGCTATACTTGATAAGATACAAATAGTCAGTCCAATGCGAATCTTTCAAATCAAACAGAAAAGGCAAATGCACTTGAACTTGTAGTAGGTCAACAGCTCATGCACAACTTGTTTCAAACCAGGTCACTGGCGACGGTCATCGGAGTCGCTTCGAAATTGGAGGTTCTCCAAAGCATTCTGTACAGACGAGTTGAATGCGGAAACGCTTCTTTTCCTGCGCCGACGACCTGATTTGTTGGCGACAAGTTCCCGGTACAAGGAATTGGGCGTGTAGATTATAAAGTAGGCAAAAGCATAAGCACAAACAAGGAACAAGGCCAAAAATACTGGAGCTCCATAAACAGCAAACTTGAGGACGTCCCGGATGTACTCCCGCTTGTCGTCGTCCAGCGAAGCGATTTTGTCACTTAATTTTGTGCTCCAGTCTTCCCATTCCCAGTACTTGCCCATTTTTCAAGGAAGAACGCTTTGTGTCTGGTGCAAAATCCAGGCTGCAACTGACTGACTTTGAAGGAGCAACTCAACTTCAATCCTGTTGGTTTTGGCAAGCAAAGTGCTAATTGAACTACTGACCTCCTGAATTCCTGATGGATTTGTTTGTAGCAACAATGACAATAAAGCTTTATTCAAAAATTTGTACGTGTAAATTAAAGCCTGAAGTAAGCCGGACGACTTAAGCCTGAACATTAATCTTAAACTCTCTGTAAGGGTCAGGAGCTTCCCAATAAATGATATTTCCTGACGGGTCATACAAGCAAAAAATAACAGTCCTCCGATCCAGAGACCTGACGCCACAACCAACCCTTTCCGACCTCTTCCATACCATTTGAGTGAATGAAGTCGATTTTGGGGCCACGGGGTTGTAGCTCGCCTTCGTTTCGTACCATTGATCAACAGATGTTTCGGTAATTTGGTAGCGGGTAACATTACCAGACTGGAAGTTGAATTCAAAGAGCGTCTGTCCGTACTTGGTGTCTGAGCGGGTCTCGAGCTTTTTCCCGCTAAAGACGGCTTGTTCTGCGTAGCTCTGGGCGATGCGACCAAGCTGTAAGTGTAAATTATATAAATTGAATATTTTCATTAATATTGGTTGGTACTTTCTGAATGTGGTGCCATACACTTCTGCTTTTTCGCAAAGGAGCGGCGTTATGAAGTCTTCTGTAGTAGTTAATGCGGGCAACGAGTTTAACAACAAGCTCTTCAATGGAAACTGGACAAGAGTCTTCATCAGAGTCATCGCATTTTGAAACGGTTGGCGATGATGATGTTGTTGTTGGTCTTGCTGTTGTTGTTGTGGTTGAAGTAGTTGAGGCTTCAGGAACTTCACAAGTTCCAATTTCCACTGAGCTCTGTCCAAGAAAATTATTATTATTATTAAGAATCTTAACTTTAAATGTGCTCAGTCAGTTCTCTGGAGCCATATCGCTCACACTTACAGCAAGACTGAAGAAGTACTCGCTCATCCTGGAAGCTTGTGTTTGCAGGACCCATGATGAGTAAGACTGGACTTTGGTGAAGACTGAAGATCCTGTGCAATCTTGTTTGCCAGCGCTGACAATTCCCTGAATCCAATCATCAGTTTATGTTTAGCACCGTCTTAAAATTAAATAACTTCATTATTGGTTTACCTCCACATAACGCTTGGCATTTGCACTGTTTAGGTCTTCATCAAAGTTCATTTTGATGGAGAAACTTCCTCCACTGTCGCCTCTGCAGGTTCCAGAGCTTCCTGGAAAAAACACATTGGTTTGAAAATAGGATCTTGAAATTCCGATATTTCGAAAGGATTCCATACCGTCACCAATACAAATTTGATTGGCCCGATCAAACTTTGGATGGCCACAATTGCGAGGACTGGTTTTTGAAATCTGAATGTGGCGAAGCTCCTTGGACGGTACGGTCGCCGCAAGGTCTTCGTAACTACTTACTCCAAATCCGACAACCTGCGCAAGAACACAGCTTTCTAGCATTTAGACTATTGCAAAATTAAAGTAGAATTTAAAATTTTAACTTACATCTCCATCATTCGGCAACGGAGGATACGAAGGCCAGTTCGAAGGAGGCAAGCAAATTGGAATTGCAAAGCCGTTAAACGTTTGATATTCCTCAAGGGTCAAAAGGGCAATGTCAGCTACAAATGAACCTTCTTCTTTTCCTTGGTAATCTGGATGTCTATCGATGTACTTGACCTATAGCGAAAAATACCCGAAGTCAACTGCTAATGCAAAATTAATTATTATTATTATTATTATTATTAAAAAATATTATATACTCACCTTGAGTACCCGAGCTTCAAGTTGCTTCACATTTGTGTTATACTTGGAAGACGTTGCGCCCAACACAACCTGAACGTCCTGAGGACGCTTGTCTTCTACGCAATGCGCTGCAGTCAAAATATGAAGCGGCGATATGAGGGAAGCTCCGCAGATGAACAATGGCGGCTTCCGACGCATATCGAAAAGGGTCGCTTGCCATGGCCAATGCTTGCGGTCCGTCACAGTACCGCCAAGAACGTTTGGCTCTAACGGAGGCGAAGTTGTTCCACAATCTACAAAATGATAGTATCAATTTTTTTGCAACTTTTTCGGGCCATGCTTTTACAGCAGCTTCCCTACCCATTTGGCAACTGAAGCTGTTGAGAACTGTGTAAGGCTCCCATCGGCCTCCGAAGCACGTGGCTTCGCTGGGGATTCCATACTGTTCCGGCCAGAGCGGAAGCCAAGAATGAAGACATCCCAATTTCACATGGGTCCCTTCCGGCAAGCTGCTGCTGAAGCAGTCTTTGGGGACGCCAGCGAAGTTACATGTGGCATTCACGCCCTGAATTATAGAGCAGTTTCAAGATTTTGGATTCAGTTGCATCTTCGAATTCAATTTTTTTTAGCTTAGCTCACTTACTTTTGCCTTTAAACCAACTCCAAGCGGCTCACAGCACCGTCCAGGTGTAAACAGCCGCTGAGCTTGTGAGCCATTATTTGATCGAATGCACAAAAGAATATACAAAATTCGCAAAATTCTTGTGCTGGTCAGCACCGGCTTTAAAAAAGTCATATTACACAAATTGCACACACTACTCACGGCTATTTCAAGAAACGTTTTTAATTGATGAAGCGTTCCAACCACTTTATGAGATTTGGCCCATCATCTAACAGCCTTTGGGCTACTGGAATTTTGGCATACGTTAAGTTAATGCATTTGCTGTGTCCTTGGGACGCCCTCTTATCCACACATTACCTCAAGAGGTTTTAGCGAATTGTTTGCCAATTACATTAGCAGTTGCTTGCAAACATAAGACTTTGTCCATTGATGTTGCACTCTCGGTATTTTTAGTAATTCGCATATGCATTTATTTGGTCACAGGTTATATATATAGGTACAATGTCTGAATTCTGAATGTTTTATATACTTTGAAAATCAATCAGCTACTTCAGGGACTTGCTTCGAACTGGGTTTCTTCTTCGTCGACTTCTTGATCTTCCTTTACTGGCTTTACAGTACGTAGAATTAAATCCTGGAATGGATACAAAATGTTAAACTTCAAGAATGGAGGGAAGTGTCATTTTATTATTCGAAAGAGTTGGGAGTTGGGAATCACCTTTAGTTTTTCCTTCTTTTGCTCAGCAACTTCAAGGAGGTCCATTTGTCTCCCTCTGACTTGAGTCATACCGACAGATGACTCAGAAACTTTCTCTGATAAAATGTCGGACGACTCTCGCTGCAACATATCAAGCTTCAGCAATTGCTCCTTTTCCTCCTCTATTTGTTCTTGGAGCTTTTCAATTCGACTGAGGAGCTTTAGCTGCGTTTGTGAGCTATGAGAAATTGTATTGATGTAATGTTTCTGGAAATTGGCAATTGTTTTGCCAATGTCAGTTCGAATTCGACCAAGAAGGAAGCCTTGCTCATGGCATCCGGTCGTGAT